>JAXIVJ010000307.1:110248-272748 GCA_036785665.1 Chirona hameri | reverse complement strand
TATACATATATACATATATACATATATACATATATACATATATACATATATACATATATACATATATACATATATACATATATACATATATACATATATACATATATACATATATACATATATACATATATACATATATACATATATACATATATACATATATACATATATACATATATACATATATACATATATACATATATACATATATACATATATACATATATACATATATACATATATACATATATACATATATACATATATACATATATACATATATACATATATACATATATACATATATACATATATACATATATACATATATACATATATACATATATACATATATACATATATACATATATACATATATACATATATACATATATACATATATACATATATACATATATACATATATACATATATACATATATACATATATACATATATACATATATACATATATACATATATACATATATACATATATACATATATACATATATACATATATACATATATACATATATACATATATACATATATACATATATACATATATACATATATACATTACATATATACATATATACATATATACATATATACATATATACATATATACATATATACATATATACATATATACATATATACATATATACATATATACATATATACATATATACATATATACATATATACATATATACATATATACATATATACATATATACATATATACATATATACATATATACATATATACATATATACATATATACATATATACATATATACATATATACATATATACATATATACATATATACATATATACATATATACATATATACATATATACATATATACATATATACATATATACAATATACATAATATACATATATACATATATACATATATACATATATACATATATACATATATACATATATACATATATACATATATACATATATACATATTATATACATATATACATATATACATATATACATATCATATACATATATACATATATACATATATACATATATACATATATACATATATACATATATACATATATACATATATACATATATACATATATACTATATACATATATACATATATACATATATACATATATACATATATACATATATACATATATACATATATACATATATACATATATACATATATACATATATAACATATATACATATATACATAAATACATATATACATATATACATATATACATATATACATATATACATATATACATATATACATATATACATATATACATATATACATATATACATATATACATATATACATATATACATATATACATATATACATATATACATATATACATATATACATATATACATTATACATATATACATATATACATATATACATATATACATATATACATATATACATATATACATATATACATATATACATATATACATATATACATATATACATATATACATATATACATATATACATATATACATATATACATATATACATATATACATATATACATATATACATATATACATATATACATATATACATATATACATATATACATATATACATATATACATATATACATATATACATATATACATATATACATATATACATATATACATATATACATATATACATATATACATATATACATATATACATATATACATATATACATATATACATATATACATATATACATATATACATATATACATATATACATATATACATATATACATATATACATATATACATATATACATATATACATAGATACATATATACATATATACATATATACATATATACATATATACATATATACATATATACATATATACATATATACATAATATACATATATACATATATACATATATACATATATACATATATACATATATACATATATACATATATACATATATACATATATACATATATACAATATACATATATACATATATACATATATACATATATACATATATACATATATACATATATACAATATATACATATATACATATATACATATATACATATATACATATATACATATATACATATATACATATATACATATATACATATATACATATATACATATATACATATCTACATATATACATATATACATATATACATATATACATATATACATAGTATACATATATACATATATACATATATACATATATACATATATACATATATACATATATACATATATACATATATACATATATACATATATACATATATACATATATACATATATACATATATACATAATATACATATATACATATATACATATATACATATAACATATACATATATACATATATACATAATATACATATATACATATATACATATATACATATATACATATATACATATATACATATATACATATATACATATATACATATATACATATATACATATATACATATATACATATATACATATATACATATATACATATACATATCATACATAAATCATAATACATATATACATATATACATATATACATATATACATATATACATATATACATAATACATATATACATATATACATATATACATATATACATATATACATATATACATATATACATATATACATATATACATATATACAATACATATATACATATATACATATATACATATATAATATATACATATATACATATATACATATATACATATATACATATATACATATATACATATATACATATATACATATATACATATATACATATATACATATATACATATATACATATATACATATATACATATATACATATATACATATATACATATATAATATATACATATATACATATAAACATATATACATAATATACATATATACATATATACATATATACATATATACATATATACATATATACATATATACATATATACATATATACATATATACATATATACATATATACATATATACATATATACATATATACATACATATATACATATATACATATATACATATATACATATATACATATATACATATATACATATATACATATATACATATATACATATATACATATATACATATATACATATATACATAGTATACATATATACATATATACATATATACATATATACATATATACATATATACATATATACATATATACATATATACATATATACATATATACATATATACATATATACATATATACATATATACATATATACATATATACATATATACATATATACATATATACATATATACATATATACATATATACATATATACATATATACATATATACATAATACATATATACATATATACATATATACATATATACATATATACATATATACATATATACATATATACATATATACATATATACATATATACATATATACATATATACATATATACATATATACATATATACATATATACATATATACATATATACATATACATATATACATATATACATACTATACATATATACATATATACATATATACATATATACATATATACATATATACATTATACATATATACATATATACATATATACATATATACAATATATACATATATACATATATACATATATACATATATACATATATACATATATACATATATACATATATACATATATACATATATACATATATACATATATACATATATACATATACTATATACATATATACATATATACATATATACATATATACATATATACATATATACATATATACATATATACATATATACATATATACATATATACATATATACATATATACATATAACATATACATATATACATATATACATATATACATATATACATATATACATATATACATATATACATATATACATATATACATACATATATATATATATATTCACTTTCATCAAATCTTCAATCGGAAAAAAAATGAAGCACCGCGACGAGATTCGAACACGCGCTACATCATACATGACCGAGATCCGACGCGATAACCATTCCACTATCAAGCGTCTGCTAAGCCCGGCGGGCCGGTGGCATGCCAATATAGTCTGTGGACGTGCACGTGCAGAAACGTAGTTCTCGCTTTGATCATTCCTCGATCTATTCGCTCCCGTCTGACAGGACTATCGAATCGCGGCACTATCACTCTTGCTCTCTCGCTCTCCCGCACTCGCGCACTCCCGCTCTCCCGCTCTTTTTAGCCAAATTTTAGCTAATTCGGATGCCGTTTTTCCACCCACAAAGCGTTCAAAATTTGAAATTTGTAGGGAAAGTAAAAATATAAAAAATCGCCATCAAAATCAGCCTTTATTCCTTTATTCAGCCTTTATTCACAGCCTTTATTCATACACAGCCTTTATTCAATCGGTCTAAAAACGGTCAAATGAGATGCTTACATTTTCTGAGGACGCCTGTGCAAATGTAAGACGCGTTCTAGCAACAGTTCGTATGATACAGCCATCTTGACCTTTGGTGACCTCTGTAGCCTAAACTATTGACCTGAGGCTGAGTTAATGTTTAAGGACATCAATGCCGATTGCATTTCTCAAGAGCTTTCGATGTCTATTTTCTGTTGTTCGTAGCTATCATAGTTCCCGAGATATTTGGGGGTTTCTTGAGCAACGTCCTGTACTTTGCAAATTTGACCTTTGATGACCTCTGGTGACCTCAATATTGACTCGAGCCAAAAACTGCCAGTTGTAACCTGGAATTGCCTTGTCGAGAGCTTTCGATCACCTTTTTCGCGTCCTTCTAGCCCTTTTAGTTTTCGAGTTAGTGGGGGTCATTGCCTCATTTTGACCACCACACACTATGTCATGAACGTGGATCAGCCTATTTCATTTGCATTGTGAATGAAAATCAGATCTTTGGGATGACCTAATATTGACACATTGTTGGACTGATTTGGAGGATGCTTTGATTTGAGAAAAGTGTTCTTGTAAGGTTTCGTTTTTGTAAATTACGTTGAGTGTGTATCACTGAAATAATTTTGTGTATTCCATGTCAGATTAGATTGAGACACACAACTTCAGCCATTTTGCAATAGTGACATATACTGATGTTGGAAAATAGGGTTGACACATATTTACATTGGGGGCTCCTTTAGGGATCCTTTTGAGGTCAGAAAGTATCCTGACCTTTTGACCTCCCCAATCATTTCCCATTGATATGGCACGGCGGCCCTCAGGAGAAGCTGGCAGGCTGGCTGGCCGGACGGACGGATGGTATCGGTCCATAATGGGGGACTGCCCCCCCCCCCCCCCCGTGCCGCAACCCGAGAGGAGTCGGTGGACACCAGCTCCGAACAATACCTCCACCGTATCGGATGCCGACCGACTGATGACTGCACCCAGTGCAACGAGGCCGACTGCCCAGCGGGCCTGCGCCTCGTGTGCAAGGAGGCCGCCGACACGCTGGCGCACATCCTGATGCGCTGCCCGTGCCTGTGCGGCCATCGTCTCCGTGCGCTGGGCAACATCTATGCCACGGAGCGCGACCTACGGCGCGACGACGTGCTGGCGGCCTTGGCCGCCGGCTACGCGGCCCACACGAGCCGTGTGGCTACGTCACCGCATCGGCGGGGACCGGGAGCACAACAACAACAACAACAGGTAGCGTCCGTCTCCAACTCCAATGTCGCGTCCGTCTCCAGCTCCGAGGTCGCGTCCGTCTCCAGCTCCGAGGTCGCGTCCGTCTCCAGCTCCGAGGTAGCGTCCGTCTCCAGCTCCGAGGTCGCGTCCGTCTCCAGCTCCGAGGTAGCATTCGTCGCCCGCTCCGAGGTCGCGTCCGTCTCCAGCTCCGAGGTAGCGTTCGTCGCCCGCTCTGAGGTCGCGTCCGTCTCCAGCTCCGAGGTCGCGTCCGTCTCCAGCTCCGAGGTAGCGTTCGTATCCAGCTCCGAGGTAGCGTTCGTCGCCCGCTCCGAGGTCGCGTCCGTCTCCAGCTCCGAGGTAGCGTTCATTGTCCGCTCCGAGGTCGCGTCCGTCTCCAGCTCCGAGGTAGCGTTCGTCGCCCGCTCTGAGGTCGCGTCCGTCTCCAGCTCCGAGGTAGCGTTCGTCGCCCGCTCTGAGGTCGCGTCCGTCTCCAGCTCCGAGGTCGCGTCCGTCTCCAGCTCCGAGGTAGCGTTCGTCTCCAGCTCCGAGGTAGCGTTCGTCGCCCGCTCCGAGGTCGCGTCCGTCTCCAGCTCCGAGGTAGCGTTCGTCGCCCGCTCTGAGGTCGCGTCCGTCTCCAGCTCCGAGGTCGCGTCCGTCTCCAGCTCCGAGGTAGCGTTCGTCTCCAGCTCCGAGGTAGCGTTCGTCGTCCGCTCCGAGGTCGCGTCCGTCTCCAGCTCCGAGGTAGCGTTCATTGTCCGCTCCTAGGTCGCGTTCGTCGCCGGAAACAGGGTCGCTGTTCAGGACATTTGTCTCGTCGGCTGCTGGAATGACGTTGTCTCTGGATGCGACTTCAAGCAACCCTAGCGCCTCTAATAGAGGTGATACTTCCAGAAGAGAGTATGCTTCCAGATCTAAAGATGGCGTAGAGACGTATGAGATGTTAAGTAGAGAACAATCAGAGTCCATTGAGAACTCGGTCCGGTGAGGTGAGATGAGGTCCGGTGTCTCCGCCGGCTGGTCCGGTGTCTCCGCCGGCTGGTCCGGTGTCTCCGCCGGCTGGTCCGGTGACTCCGCCGGCTGGTCCGGTGACTCCGCCGGCTGGTCCGGTGACTCCGCCGGCTGGTCCGGTGACTCCGCCGGCTGGTCCGGTGACTCCGCCGGCTCTTAAGACACCCCCGATTTGACGGATCTTAAGACACCCCCGCTCCGCACTCCGGAAATTCCCGATACAAACACGTATGTTAAAACTGATGCGCCAGAGCGCAAAGTAGAAAACACGTATGTCATGACATACGTGTTTTTGACGCGCATTACAAACATACGTGCTTTCACTTTTGCGTGTTCGGAACACTGTGCAACATACGTGTTTTCGGAAAACTTTGTTTGAAAATAAGTTTCCGAAAACATGTTTTATCGAAAAACTGAGACAACCATTAGATGCGCCGTAACTCAAGCTTTCGAATGATTTTAAAAAAAAATATTTGGCCAAAAAATGACATACGTGGATTCACCTTTGCACGGCAGTGATGTTTCCATCGTCTGCTGTCTCCTGTCCGGCAGACAACTGACTGCCAGTCTGTCTGGTGTCCTGTCCTGTCTGACATTGTCTGCTGTCTCCTGTCCGGTAGACATCTGACTGCCAGTCTGTCTGGTGTCCTGTCCTGTCTGACATTGTCTGCTGTCTCCTGTCCGGCAGACAACTGACTGCCAGTCTGTCTGGTGTCCTGTCCTGTCTGACATTGTCTGCTGTCTCCTGTCCGGCAGACAACTGACTGCCAGTCTGTCTGGTGTCCTGTCCTGTCTGACATTGTCTGCTGTCTCCTGTCCGGCAGACAACTGACTGCCAGTCTGTCTGGTGTCCTGTCCTGTCTGACATTGTCTTCTGTCTCCTGTCCGGCAGACAACTGACTGCCAGTCTGTCTGGTGTCCTGTCCTGTCTGACATTGTCTTCTGTCTCCTGTCCGGCAGACAACTGACTGCCAGTCTGTCTGGTGTCCTGTCCTGTCTGACATTGTCTGCTGTCTCCTGTCCGGCAGACAACTGACTGCCAGTCTGTCTGGTGTCCTGTCCTGTCTGACATTGTCTGCTGTCTGCTGTCTCCTGTCCGGCAGACAACTGACTGCCAGTCTGTCTGGTGTCTGATGTCCTGTCTGACATTGTCTGCTGTCTGCTGTCTCCTATCCGGCAGATAACTGACTGCCAGTCTGTCTGGTGTCCTGTCCTGTCTGACATTGTCTGCTGTCTCCTGTCCGGTAGACAACTGACTGCCAGTCTGTCTGGTGTCTGATGTCCTGTCTGACATTGTCTGCTGTCTGCTGTCTCCTGTCCGGCAGACAACTGACTGCCAGTCTGTCTGGTGTCCTGTCCTGTCTGGCATTGTCTGCTGTCTCCTGTCCGGTAGACATCTGACTGCCAGTCTGTCTGGTGTCCTGTCCTGTCTGACATTGTCTTCTGTCTCCTGTCCGGCAGACAACTGACTGCCAGTCTGTCTGGTGTCCTGTCCTGTCTGACATTGTCTGCTGTCTCCTGTCCGGCAAACAACTGACTGCCAGTCTGTCTGGTGTCCTGTCCTGTCTGACATTGTCTGCTGTCTGCTGTCTCCTGTCCGGCAGACAACTGACTGCCAGTCTGTCTGGTGTCTGATGTCCTGTCTGACATTGTCTGCTGTCTGCTGTCTCCTATCCGGCAGATAACTGACTGCCAGTCTGTCTGGTGTCCTGTCCTGTCTGACATTGTCTGCTGTCTCCTGTCCGGTAGACAACTGACTGCCAGTCTGTCTGGTGTCTGATGTCCTGTCTGACATTGTCTGCTGTCTGCTGTCTCCTGTCCGGCAGACAACTGACTGCCAGTCTGTCTGGTGTCCTGTCCTGTCTGGCATTGTCTGCTGTCTCCTGTCCGGTAGACATCTGACTGCCAGTCTGTCTGGTGTCCTGTCCTGTCTGACATTGTCTTCTGTCTCCTGTCCGGCAGACAACTGACTGCCAGTCTGTCTGGTGTCCTGTCCTGTCTGACATTGTCTGCTGTCTCCTGTCCGGCAGACAACTGACTGCCAGTCTGTCTGGTGTCCTGTCCTGTCTGACATTGTCTGCTGTCTGCTGTCTCCTGTCCGGCAGACAACTGACTGCCAGTCTGTCTGGTGTCTGATGTCCTGTCTGACATTGTCTGCTGTCTGCTGTCTCCTATCCGGCAGATAACTGACTGCCAGTCTGTCTGGTGTCCTGTCCTGTCTGACATTGTCTGCTGTCTCCTGTCCGGCAGACAACTGACTGCCAGTCTGTCTGGTGTCCTGTCCTGTCTGACATTGTCTGCTGTCTCCTGTCCGGTAGACAACTGACTGCCAGTCTGTCTGGTGTCCTGTCCTGTCTGACATTGTCTGCTGTCTGCTGTCTCCTGTCCGGCAGACAACTGACTGCCAGTCTGTCTGGTGTCTGATGTCCTGTCTGACATTGTCTGCTGTCTGCTGTCTCCTATCCGGCAGATAACTGACTGCCAGTCTGTCTGGTGTCCTGTCCTGTCTGACATTGTCTGCTGTCTCCTGTCCGGCAGACAACTGACTGCCAGTCTGTCTGGTGTCCTGTCCTGTCTGACATTGTCTGCTGTCTCCTGTCCGGTAGACAACTGACTGCCAGTCTGTCTGGTGTCCTGTCCTGTCTGACATTGTCTGCTGTCTGCTGTCTCCTGTCCGGCAGACAACTGACTGCCAGTCTGTCTGGTGTCTGATGTCCTGTCTGACATTGTCTGCTGTCTGCTGTCTCCTATCCGGCAGATAACTGACTGCCAGTCTGTCTGGTGTCCTGTCCTGTCTGACATTGTCTTCTGTCTCCTGTCCGGCAGACAACTGACTGCCAGTCTGTCTGGTGTCCTGTCCTGTCTGACATTGTCTGCTGTCTCCTGTCCGGCAGACAACTGACTGCCAGTCTGTCTGGTGTCCTGTCCTGTCTGACATCGTCTGCTGTCTGCTGTCTCCTGTCCGGCAGACAACTGACTGCCAGTCTGTCTGGTGTCCTGTCCTGTCTGACATCGTCTGCTGTCTGCTGTCTCCTGTCCGGTAGACAACTGACTGCCAGTCTGTCTGGTGTCCTGTCCTGTCTGGCATTGTCTGCTGTCTCCTGTCCGGTAGACATCTGACTGCCAGTCTGTCTGGTGTCCTGTCCTGTCTGGCATTGTCTGCTGTCTCCTGTCCGGTAGACATCTGACTGCCAGTCTGTCTGGTGTCCTGTCCTGTCTGACATTGTCTGCTGTCTGCCCTGTCCTGTCCGGCAGACAACTGGCTGCGGGAGCTGTCTATCTGGTGTCCGGCTCTGACCGCGGTGGAGTACCGCGGCTCGATGGAATACCGCCGCCAGACCCGGCAGGAGGTGCTCCAGGACGACAGCTGGCACGTCATGGTTACTACGTGAGTGGCGGCAGAGGCAGAGGACGACAGCTGGCACGTCATGGTTACCACGTGAGTGGCGGCGGAGGTGGAGGACGACAGCTAGCACGTCATGGTTACCACGTGAGCAGCGGCAGAGGTAGAGGACGACAGCTGGCACGTCATGGTTACCACGTGAGTGGCGGCAGAGGCAGAGGACGACAGCTGGCACGTCATGGTTACCACGTGAGTGGCGGCAGAGGCAGAGGACGACAGCTGGCACGTCATGGTTACCACGTGAGTGGCGGCGGAGGTAGAGGACGACAGCTAGCACGTCATGGTTACCACGTGAGCAGCGGCAGAGGTAGAGGACGACAGCTGGCACGTCATGGTTACCACGTGAGTGGCGGCAGAGGCAGAGGACGACAGCTGGCACGTCATGGTTACCACGTGAGCAGCGGCAGAGGTAGAGGTGTCCTGCTGATGACAGCTGGTACGTCATGGTTACCACGTGAGCAGCGGCAGAGGTAGAGGTGTCCTGCTGATGACAGCTGGCGCGTCATGGTTACCACGTTAGTGGCGGCAGAGGTAGAGGTGTCCTGCTGATGACAGCTGGCGCGTCATGGCCACCACGTGAGCAGCGGCAGATGTAGAGGTGTCCTGCTGATGACTAGTCACTGGACCCGCGCTGCTGTCTCTGCTGCTGGGGGCTTAGTCGCAATCCCTGTTCGTACTAGCTCGGAACATTGTGAAGTGTTCTTGTATGTCAAAGAACGTATCAGAAACAACTGTGGTCGACTCTGATTTCGTGGTTTGTATCTAACTAGGTTTGTAACATCGCAGCATTCCTTCAGGTACAACATTGTGGCGAGTACCCCGGAAGACAAAGCGTTCTTCAAACATATAAGCTTCAAGTATATCGTTTTTGACGAAGCTCACATGCTAAAGAATATGTCTTCGAAGCGGTACACAAACCTCATGAAGCTGAAGGTAAGCTGGTAACCGGATGCGGTAGGACGGTTATTTTTCACCTTCTCACAAACATACTACATATTCGTACTTCCTCTGTCTCAGTTTGCTCTTGCTTACGATAGCGATGATGCTACCGAACGCTGGAGAGCTGACTGTGTACCCCGCTGTGTGTCAGGCCGAGTACTGGCTGGTGCTGACTGTGTACCCTGCTGTGTGTGTCAGGCCGAGTACTGGCTGGTACTGACTGTGTTCCCCGCTGTGTGTCAGGCCGAGTACTGGCTGTTGCTGACTGTGTACCCTGCTGTGTGTGTCAGGCCGAGTACTGGCTGGTGTTGACTGTGTTCCCCGCTGTGTGTCAGGCCGAGTACTGGCTGTTGCTGACTGTGTTCCCCGCTGTGTGTCAGGCCGAGTACTGGCTGGTGCTGACTGTGTACCCCGCTGTGTGTGTCAGGCCGAGTACTGGCTGGTGCTGACTGTGTTCCCCGCTGTGTGTGTCAGGCCGAGTACTGGCTGTTGCTGACTGTGTACCCCACTGTGTGTCAGGCAGTGTACTGGCTGTTGCTGACTGTGTACCCCGCTGTGTGTGTCAGGCCGAGTACTGGCTGGTGTTGACTGTGTACCCCGCTGTGTGTCAGGCCGAGTACTGGCTGTTCCTGACTGTGCACCCCACTGTGTGTCAGGCCGAGTACTGGCTGTTGCTGACTGTGTTCCCCGCTGTGTGTCAGGCCGAGTACTGGCTGTTGCTGACTGTGTACCCCGCTGTGTCAGGCCGAGTACTGGCTGGTACTGACTGTGTACCCCGCTGTGTGTGTCAGGCCGAGTACTGGCTGGTGCTGACTGTGTTCCCCGCTGTGTCAGGCCGAGTACTGGCTGGTGTTGACTGTGTTCCCCGCTGTGTGTCAGGCCGAGTACTGGCTGTTCCTGACTGTGCACCCCACTGTGTGTCAGGCCGAGTACTGGCTGTTGCTGACTGTGTTCCCCGCTGTGTGTCAGGCCGAGTACTGGCTGTTGCTGACTGTGTACCCCGCTGTGTCAGGCCGAGTACTGGCTGGTACTGACTGTGTTCCCCGCTGTGTGTGTCAGGCCGAGTACTGGCTGGTACTGACTGTGTACCCCGCTGTGTGTGTCAGGCCGAGTACTGTCTGGTGCTGACTGTGTACCCCGCTGTGTCAGGCCGAGTACTGGCTGTTGCTGACTGTGTACCCCACTGTGTGTCAGGCAGTGTACTGGCTGTTGCTGACTGTGTACCCCGGTGTGTGTCAGGCAGTGTACTGGCTGGTACTGACTGTGTACCCCGCTGTGTGTGTCAGGCCGAGTACTGTCTGGTGCTGACTGTGTACCCCGCTGTGTCAGGCCGAGTACTGGCTGGTGCTGACTGTGTACCCCGCTGTGTGTGTCAGGCCGAGTACTGTCTGGTGCTGACTGTGTACCCCGCTGTGTCAGGCCGAGTACTGGCTGTTGCTGACTGTGTACCCCACTGTGTGTCAGGCAGTGTACTGGCTGTTGCTGACTGTGTACCCCGGTGTGTGGGTCAGGCCGTGTGACATCGTTTTGAACTCTGTGTCAGGGCGAGCACCGTCTGCTGCTGACCGGGACGCCGCTGCAGAACAACCTGGTGGAGCTGATGTCGCTGCTGGTGTTCGTCATGCCGCACATGTTCGGCAAGTTCCGCAAGTCGCTGCAGACCATGTTCGAGATCATCCCGGTACGTCACCTACGCTGGGCTGACGGACGGGGGGGGGGGCTGCAGTCTGGTGCGGAGGGACTGATGGGGGCACAGGGTTTAACTGCCCGTGTCAGTTGGTGACTGGTGCTTGCGATGTGAACCGTGGCGGCGTGTGCTGTGGTTAGATATAGCTGGGCACGTTGCTTTGACAGTCGATAGTCCAACTTACCGCCTGCGGTGTTGTTTAGGGGTTGTGTTTAGGTCGTGGTCGTGCTCGCCCGCGCCCCCATCGCTATGTCGCTCTCTGATACACTGCACGGAATGCCAACTCACTGACCGGCCACTGGGTGAGCTACCCTACCAGCTGCTGCCGACACGACTCGCGCCGCTTCCCGTCACACGTCTGTACTGTGCTGGCACTGCTGACCCCCCCCCCCCCCCCCCCCACCCCCTGCTCCTCTCCCCGCCGCCGCCGCCGCCCGGCAGAAGGCTGGCCAGGAGAGCCGCTCGTCGTACGAGGCGTCCCGGATCGAGGAGGCCAAGCAGATCATGTCTCCTTTCTTCCTACGCCGCCTGAAGCGGGACGTGCTGCTGGACCTTCCGGCCAAGCGGGAGCAGGTGATGCGGGTGGCCATGACGACCTCACAGGCGACCCAGTACCGCCGGCTGAAGGACGACTACGTCAAGCAGGCCGCGGAGAAGGTATGGTGGAGCGGGACGGGACGGGACGGGACGGGACGGGACGGGACGGGACGGGACGGGACGGGACGGGACGGGACGGGACGGGACGGGACGGGACGGGACGGGACGGGACGGGACGGGACGGGACGGGACGGGACGAGACGAGACGAGACGAGACGAGACGAGACGAGACGGGACGAGACGAGACGAGACGAGACGAGACGAGCCAGTGTCGGGAGGGAGGGGCGGCCGAAAAGGTACAGCGATGGACAGGACGGGGCGGGGAGTGTCGGGAGGGAGGGGGCGGCCGAAAAGGTACAGTGATGGACAGGACGGGGCGGGGTGTTGTGGAGAACGGCCAGACAACTGCTGGCCGTGTGAATTTATGACATGTCGGTGTGAGGTGCAGGGAACGCGGTGCCGCTGCTCCCGCTGTCTTCATGCTTCGCATCAGCTCGCTCTCCAGTAGCTGTGCCCAGTCGTGTGCTACGCCCAATAATCGGAGTAACCACAAGTGCGCTTCTCATTTAGTATTGCCGAAGTAAAGTACTCAGTGGCCAGCAGACAGACAGTCTGTCTGCTGCCCTCCGCCGCCCCCCCCCCCAAAAAAAAACTGCACAAAGTTCCTCTCAGTCCTTATCGAACCACGTAACTGTATGTCCGCCCCATCTGACCGCTGTTCGCCTTGTGACCGCTGTCCGCGGCTAACCCTGAGCCGTCGCTGTCTGATCGGCCGTCTCCAGTCCTGGTCTGATCACAGACCGCCTCTCCTCCAGTTGCGTGTCCTCGTCTGACCATGGACCGCCTCTCCTCCAGCTGCGTGTCCTCGTCTGACCACAGACCGCCTCTCCTCCAGTTGCGTGTCCTCGTCTGACCGCCTCTCCTCCAGCTGCGTGTCCTCGTCTGACCGCCTCTCCTCCAGCTGCGTGTCCTCGTCTGACCATGGACCGCCTCTCCTCCAGCTGCGTGTCCTCGTCTGACCGCCTCTCCTCCAGCTGCGTGTCCTCGTCTGACCATGGACCGCCTCTCCTCGAGCTGCGTGTCCTCGTCTGACCGCCTCTCCTCCAGCTGCGTGTCCTCGTCTGACCGCCTCTCCTCCAGCTGCGTGTCCTCGTCTGACCGCCTCTCCTCCAGCTGCGTGTCCTCGTCTGATCGCAGACCGCCTCTCCTCCAGTTGCGTGCCCTCGTCTGATCACAGACCGCCTCTCCTCCAGCTGCCTGTCCTCGTCTGACCATGGACCGCCTCTCCTCCAGCTGCGTGTCCTCGTCTGACCGCCTCTCCTCCAGCTGCGTGTCCTCGTCTGACCGCCTCTCCTCCAGCTGCGTGTCCTCGTCTGACCGCCTCTCCTCCAGCTGCGTGTCCTCGTCTGACCGCCTCTCCTCCAGCTGCGTGTCCTCGTCTGATCATGGACCGCCTCTCCTCCAGCTGCGTGTCCTCGTCTGATCACAGACCGCCTCTCCTCCAGCTGCGTGTCCTCGTCTGACCATGGACCGCCTCTCCTCGAGCTGCGTGTCCTCGTCTGACCGCCTCTCCTCCAGCTGCGTGTCCTCGTCTGACCGCCTCTCCTCCAGCTGCGTGTCCTCGTCTGATCATGGACCGCCTCTCCTCCAGCTGCGTGTCCTCGTCTGACCGCCTCTCCTCCAGCTGCGTGTCCTCGTCTGACCGCCTCTCCTCCAGCTGCGTGTCCTCGTCTGATCACAGACCGCCTCTCCTCCAGCTGCGTGTCCTCGTCTGATCACAGACCGCCTCTCCTCCAGCTGCGTGTCCTCGTCTGACCGCCTCTCCTCCAGTTGCGTGTCCTCGTCTGATCACAGACCGCCTCTCCTCCAGCTGCGTGTCCTCGTCTGACCATGGACCGCCTCTCCTCCAGCTGCGTGTCCTCGTCTGATCACAGACCGCCTCTCCTCCAGCTGCGTGTCCTCGTCTGATCACAGACCGCCTCTCCTCCAGCTGCGTGTCCTCGTCTGACCATGGACCGCCTCTCCTCCAGCTGCGTGGTGACACAGCCGAGGCCTCACAGACCGGCATCGGTATGATGATGTCGATGAGAAAGCTGGCCAACCACCCTGTGCTGCTCCGCTACCACTACGATGAGGCTAAGGTGAGTGTCGCGACAGGTACGGTACCACTGTGACGAGCCTAAGGCGAGGAGACCGCACTGGGTCCCAGCGTTGGGCCGGAGTTGTGCATTTTCAGCTGCTATCGCCATGACTGGTGTCCAGGCTCTTTTCAGTCATGTCGGCTCTGTCGCCAATCGGCTGTTCTGGTGACGTCACGGAGGTGACCCCGTCACCTCTACGTTCGGCCACTGGGCAGGCCGAAATTGTCTCCCTTTCTTGAGTGACCCGAGAGAATACTTCTATTCCATTCATGATAACGTGTGCAGCTGAGGAGGGTGTACCGAATATTTCAGCTGCGTGAGATAGCCAAGAAGTTCGCCGACTTGCCCGAGCACGAGCATAAAGACGAGGCTCTGGTGCTGGAGGACCTCACCTACCTCAGCGACTTCGATGTCCACAAGACCTGCAAACTCTACCCGGTAAGCCTGCACAGGTGAAACCATGGGTCGTGCACAGCCATGCAGAGAATCGACACTTCGTGGCACCATTTAAGAATCGGAAAGATAAAATACGAGTTCAGGCCCAGTTTCCTCAGATAGGTATATCGATGGTTGAATGCAATATTTAACTTTTTGCCTCCGCCCACCTCAAGGGGCACTGTCCGTCATTGGGCGATAGTTCGTAAATTGTAAATATAGTCAAGCCTGCGTTAGCCCCCCTTCCACGTCTGTGGTAAAAGTATTAAAGGAAATCACTCACTTTTATAATGGGGGCTTTACACCGAGATAACAGTTTTGAAGGCCATGTCGAGAAATCACTTACGGTATACTCTGTTTGGTTTTAACCCTATTCCCTGCGGGGGGGGGGGCAGATTCTGCCCCTCCCGGTGGGTTTTCACTTGCCGTTTCTGAACCGTTAGGCCCATCGTCCTGAAACGTTGTGACTTTCCCAAAATTGAATGGCGCGTGCTTTGTCAAAATGTAAAAAAAGTCCAGCAGAGGCGGTTCCAGGCTCCTGTTTTGGGGAGGGTGTAACGAATGCGGTTTTGTGGCGCATACTTCCCTCGTGGTTTACAGTGCAATATGCGTCAGAAACAATTTCAATGCAATATGCATCATAGATACTGATATTGTACATATTTTTGGGGCAGAGGCGCACTCGGATACAAAATGGGAGGCGATACCCACCCTCAAATTAGGTCCAACTTCAAATTAGTTAGATGATAAAAGTGTTATGTGCATGGTGCCCCCCATGTTTTTTCCTGGATCCGCCTCTGCGCAATATATCAAATTTAACAAATTGCAGCATATAATGCTCACATGTGACGTTCATGTTGTCCCAAACAATCACGAACGGCACATATTTTTCCCCCAGAAAATCCCCCCATTTTACATTCCCTGAATACGCCTATTTTTTTTTTATTTTTTTTTTGTCTTGTGATATATTAAAGAACAGTACATTTGAAGCTCAAAAACGTTTGGAACATGAAAATCGGTCGAGCCACATGACCGCAATGACCTTGAAAAAAAAACACCCAAAATTTTCAGATTTTTTTCCTCCCTGGCCCCCCATTTTTGAACAAAACAAAAATTTCGGGGTCGAAAAAGAGAGATCTTGTCATGACGAATCGAATGGCGTTTTCCCCATCGAAATCGACCGAGCGGTTCTCGATATCTCGGGGGGGGGGGGGGGCAGAATCTGCCCCCCGCAGGTTAACGTAATTCTGGCCGCCCGCAGGGAATAGGGTTAAGGACTCCTGCCGAATATATTTGATGTTTTATCCTGAAATGTGGTGCGTTGTTGAACATTTTTGCTCTGTCGAAAAGCTTCATATGGTAGCATGTGTTAAAAGCAGCGTTACTGGACCAGCTAGCGAACGGTTCGCTGGTCCAGTAACGCTGTGTATATATACTGTATAATAACTAGCATAAGATTGTCAATGGCCAAGGGTTACCCTTCGCCATTGACAATATTATGCTAGTTGTGTAAACAATTATAGGATAATCATTACATTTGTACTTACTACTTTTATAAATAATTATTTTTACATAAGTTCCGAGTTCTTTCGAAGCACACAATGTCATAACATGCGCCACTTTTGAAATCGGCGTTACTTCTCGCAATCCATACTGAATATGTGAGTATGTTTTGGATTTTGTTTTTGTGGTACTTGATAATGTAGCCAAACCAATACCATATTCATCATTTTCAGGTACGGATACCCCTTATTAGCACATTCACAGCGATTTGGCAAGGTGGCTGGTTTCCTGTAAAGTTCTGAGCTAAAACTGATTGATCTATGCACGAATGGTATCAGTTCATTTACTTTGCACTTTTCACAACCAATGGTATACGGTGTAAGTCGGTCGACTGATAGCCCCTCCCATCGCCTGTCCGCTCCTCCCCCTCCCATCGCCTCCCATCGCCTGCGCTCCTCCCATCGCCTCCCATCGCCTGTCCGCTCCTCCTCCTCCCCTCCCCCTCCCATCGCCTGTCCGCTCCTCCCCCTCCCATCGCCTGTTCGCTCCTCCCCTCCCCCTCCCATCACCTCCCATCGCCTGTCCGCTCCTCCCCCTCCCCCTTCCATCGCCTGTCCGCTCCTCCCATCGCCTGTCCGCTCCTCCCCTCCCATCGCCTCCCATCGCCTGTCCGCTCCTCCCCTCCCATCGCCTCCCATCGTCTGTTCGCTCCTCCCCTCCCCCTCCCATCGCCTCCCATCGCCTGTCCGCTCCTCCCCCTCCCCCTCCCATCGCCTGTCCGCT
Source organism: Chirona hameri (assembly GCA_036785665.1). NCBI lineage: Eukaryota > Metazoa > Arthropoda > Thecostraca > Balanomorpha > Balanidae > Chirona > Chirona hameri. The sequence goes on along the minus strand of JAXIVJ010000307.1, from coordinate 254,523 downwards.
CCTCCCCTCCCCCTCCCATCTCCTCCCATCGCCTGTCCGCTCCTCCCCTCCCCCTCCCATCGCCTCCCATCGCCTGTCCGCTCCTCCCCTCCCCCTCCCATCGCCTGTCCGCTCCTCCCCTCCCCCTCCCATCGCCTCCCATCGCCTGTCCGCTCCTCCCCTCCCCTCCCATCGCCTCCCATCGCCTGTCCGCTCCTCCCATCGCCTCCCATCGCCTGTTCGCTCCTCCCATCGCCTCCCATCGCCTGTTCGCTCCTCCCATCGCCTCCCATCGCCTGTCCGCTCCTCCCCTCCCCTCCCTTCGCCTCCCATCGTCTGTCCGCTCCTCCCCTCCCCTCCCATCGCCTCCCATCGCCTCCCATCGCCTCCCCCTCCCTCCCCTCCCATCGCCTGTCCGCGCTTCCCCCTCCCCTCCCATCGCCTGTCCGCTCCTCCCATCGCCTTCCCTCCCCCTCCTTCCCCTCCCATCGCCTGTCCGCTCCTCCCCCTCCCCTCCCATCGCCTGTCCGCTCCTCCCATCGCCTTCCCTCCCCCTCCTTCCCCTCCCATCGCCTGTCCGCTCCTCCCCCTCCCCTCCCATCGCCTGTCCGCTCCTCCCATCGCCTCCCATCGCCTCCCATCGCCTGTCCGCTCATCCCATCGCCTCCCCCTCCCCCTCACATCGCCTCCCATCGCCTGTCCGCGCCTCCCCCTCCCCTCCCATCGCCTGTCCACTCCTCCCATCGCCTCCCCTCCCCTCCCTCCCCTCCCATCGCCTGTCCGCTCCTCCCCTCCCCTCCCATCGCCTGACCGCTCCTCCCATCGCCTCCCATCGCCTGTCCGCAGCGTCTGCAGCGTTATCAGCTGCCGGACGAGATGATTCTCGAGTCGGGCAAGCTGGCCGAGCTGGACCGGCTGCTGCCGCCACTGCGCGCCGAGGGCAGCCGCGTGCTGCTCTTCAGCCAGTTCGTCATCATGCTGGACGTGCTGGAGGCCTACCTCACGCTCCGGGGACACCGCTACTGCCGACTGGACGGACAGACGGCCGTCACCGACCGGTGAGGGACGCACCCCACCCCTGTCGCACCCCTACCACAGTCCAGTGGGCTGCGGGGACTGGACGGACAGACGGCCGTCACCGATCGGTGAGGGACGCACCCCACCCCTGTCGCACCCCTACCACAGTCCAGTGGGCTGCGGGGACACCGCTACTGCCGACTGGACAGACAGACGGCCGTCACCGATCGGCGAGGGCGGTCCTCCTCTCTGTCCATACTTCCACAGTCCCACTGACAACTACTCTTCAACCCTAGTTCTGTCGATGGCTGCTGAATGTGTTTCTTTTAGTCAACTCTAACCTGTCAGACCTCGCCGCCAGCCGCCTGTGACCGTGTCTCGTCTGACGCCATGTCCCCCTCCGTCCCCGACACTGCTCGTTGTCGCCGTCTCACCTGACGCCATGTTTCCTTGTCTCGTCTGACGCCATGTCCCCCTCCGTCCCCGACACTGTTCGTTGTCGCCGTCTCACCTGACTCCATGTTTCCTTGTCTCACCTGACGCCATGTTTCCTTGTCTCCCCTGACGCCATGTTTCCTTGTCTCGTCTGACGCCATGTCCCCCTCCGTCCCCGACACTGCTCGTTGTCGCCGTCTCACCTGACTCCATGTTTCCTTGTCTCACCTGACGCCATGTTTCCTTGTCTCCCCTGACGCCATGTTTCCTTGTCTCGTCTGACGCCATGTCCCCCTCCGTCCCCGACACTGCTCGTTGTCGCCGTCTCACCTGACGCCATGTTTCCTTGTCTCGTCTGACGCCATGTCCCCCTCCGTCCCCGACACTGCTCGTTGTCGCCGTCTCACCTGACGCCATGTTTCCTTGTCTCGTCTGACGCCATGTCCCCCTCCGTCCCCGACACTGCTCGTTGTCGCCGTCTCACCTGACGCCATGTTTCCTTGTCTCGTCTGACGCCATGTCCCCCTCCGTCCCCGACACTGTTCGTTGTCGCCGTCTCACCTGACGCCATGTTTTCTTGTCTCACCTGACGCCATGTTTCCTTGTCTCCCCTGACGCCATGTTTCCTTGTCTCGTCTGACGCCATGTCCCCCTCCGTCCCCGACACTGCTCGTTGTCGCCGTCTCACCTGACGCCATGTTTCCTTGTCTCGTCTGACGCCATGTCCCCCTCCGTCCCCGACACTGTTCGTTGTCGCCGTCTCACCTGACGCCATGTTTCCTTGTCTCGTCTGACGCCATGTCCCCCTCCGTCCCCGACACTGTTCGTTGTCGCCGTCTCACCTGACGCCATGTTTCCTTGTCTCACCTGACGCCATGTTTCCTTGTCTCACCTGACGCCATGTTTCCTTGTCTCGTCTGACGCCATGTCCCCCTCCGTCCCCGACACTGCTCGTTGTCGCCGTCTCACCTGACGCCATGTTTCCTTGTCTCGTCTGACGCCATGTCCCCCTCCGTCCCCGACACTGCTCGTTGTCGCCGTCTCACCTGACTCCATGTTTCCTTGTCTCACCTGACGCCATGTTTCCTTGTCTCACCTGACGCCATGTTTCCTTGTTTCGTCTGACGCCATGTCCCCCTCCGGCCATCCTCGTCGCACCCCAGTCTGCAGCTGATTGACAAGTATAACGCCGACCGGGACATCTTCGTGTTCCTGCTGTCGACGCGCGCCGGCGGCCTGGGCATCAATCTCACCTCGGCCAACGTGGTCATCCTGCACGACGTCGACTTCAACCCGCACAACGACCGGCAGGCCGAGGACCGCTGCCACCGCATCGGACAGACCAAGTGCGTGCTCGCGCGTGTACGCGTGTGTGATGCGCTCTCGGTGTCATTACGGTTGAGTTTGATTGCTCGCAACTGTGCAAATGTAGCCATTGAAATATGCTCCGATTGTTTGATTTTCTATGAGACATTTTGTTCGATGATGATCGCATAGTTTTGGTCACATTTCAAAGGCCCTACCAATGAATCGAAAGAGCGTATGAATTTAGCAATTTTACTTTAGATTCTGGGCGAATCTCAGTGCCTGTCTTGGTATAAATGAGAAATGTTACGATGTTGCGAAGCTATGCTGAGACTAAGTTAAAAAGTAAAATCAGCTGCCGGTCTTGTCTCGGTATAATATGTACCGGTGTTCCCCTCGCCCATCTGACCGCTGCCGGTCTAGTCTCGGTATAATATGTACCGGTGTTCCCCTCGCCCATCTGACCGTTGCCGGTCTTGTCTCGGTATGATGAGTGTCAGTGTTCCCCTCGCCCATCTGACCGCTGCCGGTCTTGTCTCGGTATAATATGTACCGGTGTTCCCCTCGCCCATCTGACCGCTGCCGGTCTTGTCTCAGTATAATATGTACCGGTGTTCCCCTCATCCCATCTGACCGCTGCCGGTCTTGTCTCGGTATAATATGTACCGGTGTTCCCCTCGCCCATCTGACCGCTGCCGGTCTTGTCTCGGTATAATATGTACCGGTGTTCCCCTCGCCCATCTGACCGCTGCCGGTCTTGTCTCGATATAATATGTACCGGTGTTCCCCTCATCCCATCTGACCGCTGCCGGTCTTGTCTCGGTATAATATGTACCGGTGTTCCCCTCGCCCATCTGACCGCTGCCGGTCTTGTCTCGGTATAATATGTACCGGTGTTCCCCTCATCCTATCTGACCCCTGTCGGTGTTGTCTCGGTATAATATGTACCGGTGTTCCCCTCGCCCATCTGACCGCTGCCGGTCTTGTCTCGGTATAATATGCACCGGTGTTCCCCTCATCCCATCTGACCCCTGCCGGTGTTGTCTCGGTATAATATGTACCGGTGTTCCCCTCGCCCATCTGACCGCTGCCGGTCTTGTCTCGGTATAATATGTACCGGTGTTCCCCTCGCCCATCTGACCGCTGCCGGTGTTGTCTCGGTATAATATGTACCGGTGTTCCCATCTGACCGCTGCCGGTCTTGTCTCGGTATAATATGTGCCGGTGTTCCCATCTGACCGCTGCCGATCTTGTCTCGGTATAATATGTACCGGTGTTCCCCTCGCCCATCTGACCGCTGCCGGTCTTGTCTCGGTATAATATGTGCCGGTGTTCCCATCTGACCGCTGCCGGTCTTGTCTCGGTATAATATGTACCGGTGTCCCCCTCGCCCATCTGACCGCTGCCCCCCTCGCCCATCTGACCGCTGCCGGTCTTGTCTCGGTATAATATGTACCGGTGTTCCCCTCGCCCATCTGACCGCTGCCGGTCTTGTCTCGGTATAATATGTACCGGTGTTCCCCTCGCCCCACCTGACCGCTGCCGGTCTTGTCTCGGTATAATATGTACCGGTGTTCCCCTCGCCCATCTGACCGCTGCCGGTCTTGTCTCGGTATAATATGTACCGGTGTTCCCCTCGCCCATCTGACCGCTGCCGGTCTTGTCTCGGTATAATATGTACCGGTGTTCCCCTCGCCCCACCTGACCGCTGCCGGTCTTGTCTCGGTATAATATGTACCGGTGTTCCCCTCATCCCATCTGACCGCTGCCGGTCTTGTCTCGGTATATGTGCCGGTGTTCCCCTCATCCCATCTGACCGCTGCCGGTCTTATCTCGGTATGATGTGTGTCAGTGTTCCCCTCGCCCATCTGACCGCTGCCGGTCTTGTCTCGGTATAATATGTACCGGTGTTCCCCTCGCCCCACCTGACCGCTGCCGGTCTTGTCTCGGTATAATATGTGCCGGTGTTCCCATCTGACCGCTGCCGATCTTGTCTCGGTATAATATGTACCGGTGTTCCCCTCATCCCATCTGACCGCTGCCGGTCTCGTCTCGGTATAATATGTACCGGTGTTCCCCTCGCCCCACCTGACCGCTGCCGGTCTTGTCTCGGTATAATATGTGCCGGTGTTCCCATCTGACCGCTGCCGATCTTGTCTCGGTATAATATGTACCGGTGTTCCCCTCGCCCATCTGACCGCTGCCGGTCTTGTCTCGGTATAATATGTACCGGTGTTCCCCTCATCCCATCTGACCGCTGCCGGTCTTGTCTCGGTATAATATGTGCCGTTGTTCCTCTTTGACTGTTACCGGTCTTGTGTCGGTATAATATGTGCCGGTGTTCCCATCTGACCGCTGCCGATCTTGTCTCGGTATAATATGTACCGGTGTTCCCCTCGCCCATCTGACCGCTGCCGGTCTTGTCTCGGTATAATATGTACCGGTGTTCCCCTCATCCCATCTGACCGCTGCCGGTCTTGTCTCGGTATAATATGTACCGGTGTCCCCCTCGCCCATCTGACCGCTGCCGGTCTTGTCTCGGTATAATATGTACCGGTGTTCCCTTCGCCCATCTGACCGCTGCCGGTCTTGTCTCGGTATAATATGTACCGGTGTCCCCCTCGCCCATCTGACCGCTGCCGGTCTTGTCTCGGTATAATATGTACCGGTGTTCCCATCTGACCGCTGCCGGTCTTGTCTCGGTATAATATGTACCGGTGTCCCCCTAGCCCATCTGACCGCTGCCGGTCTTGTCTCGGTATAATATGTACCGGTGTTCCCCTCGCCCATCTGACCGCTGCCGGTCTTGTCTCGGTATAATATGTACCGGTGTTCCCCTCGCCCCACCTGACCGCTGCCGGTCTTGTCTCGGTATAATATGTACCGGTGTTTCCCTCGCCCATCTGACCGCTGCCGGTCTTGTCTCGGTATGATATGTACCGGTGTTCCCCTCGCCCATCTGACCGCTGCCGGTCTTGTCTCGGTATAATATGTACCGGTGTTCCCCTCGCCTCACCTGACCTCTGTCGGTCTTGTCTCGGTATAATATGTGCCGGTGTTCCCATCTGACCGCTGCCGATCTTGTCTCGGTATAATATGTACCGGTGTTCCCCTCGCCCATCTGACCGCTGCCGGTCTTGTCTCGGTATAATATGTACCGGTGTTCCCCTCATCCCATCTGACCGCTGCCGGTCTTGTCTCGGTATAATATGTGCCGTTGTTCCTCTTTGACTGTTACCGGTCTTGTGTCGGTATAATATGTGCCGGTGTTCCCATCTGACCGCTGCCGATCTTGTCTCGGTATAATATGTACCGGTGTTCCCCTCGCCCATCTGACCGCTGCCGGTCTTGTCTCGGTATAATATGTACCGGTGTTCCCCTCATCCCATCTGACCGCTGCCGGTCTTGTCTCGGTATAATATGTACCGGTGTCCCCCTCGCCCATCTGACCGCTGCCGGTCTTGTCTCGGTATAATATGTACCGGTGTTCCCTTCGCCCCACCTGACCGCTGCCGGTCTTGTCTCGGTATAATATGTACCGGTGTTCCCCTCGCCCATCTGACCGCTGTCGGTGTTGTCTCGGTATAATATGTACCGGTGTTCCCCTCGCCCATCTGACCGCTGCCGGTCTTGTCTCGGTATAATATGTACCGGTGTTTCCCTCGCCCATCTGACCGCTGCCGGTCTTGTCTCGGTATGATATGTACCGGTGTTCCCCTCGCCCATCTGACCGCTGCCGGTCTTGTCTCGGTATAATATGTACCGGTGTTCCCCTCGCCTCACCTGACCTCTGTCGGTCTTGTCTCGGTATAATATGTACCGGTGTTCCCATCTGACCGCTGCCGGTCTTGTCTCGGTATAATATGTACCGGTGTTCCCATCTGACCGCTGCCGGTCTTGTCTCGTTATAATATGTACCGGTGTTCCCCTCGCCCCACCTGACGGTGCCGGTCTTGTCTCGGTATAATATGTACCGGTGTTCCCCTCGCCCCACCTGACCTCTGTCGGTCTTGTCTCGGTATAATATGTACCGGTGTTCCCCTCGCCCCACCTGACCGCTGCCGGTCTTGTCTCGGTATATGTGCCGGTGTTCCCCTCATTCCATATGACCACTGCCGGTCTTGTCTCAGTATAATATGTACCGGTGTTCCCCTCGCCCCACCTGACCGCCGCCGGTCTTGTCTCGGTATAATATGTGCCGGTGTTCCCATTTGACCGCTGCCGATCTTGTCTCGGTATAATATGTGCCGGTGTTCCCATCTGACCCCTGCCGGTGTTGTCTCGGTATAATATGTACCGGTGTTCCCCTCATCCCATCTGACCGCTGCCGGTCTTGTCTCGGTATAATATGTACCGGTGTTCCCCTCGCCCATCTGACCGCTGCCGGTCTTGTCTCGGTATAATATGTATCGGTGTTCCCCTCGCCCATCTGACCGCTGCCGGTCTTGTCTCGGTATAATATGTACCGGTGTTCCCCTCATCCCATCTGACCCCTGCCGGTGTTGTCTCGGTATAATATGTACCGGTGTTCCCCTCATCCCATCTGACCGCTGCCGGTCTTGTCTCGGTATGTACCGGTGTTCCCCTCGCCCATCTGACCGCTGCCGGTCTTGTCTCGGTATAATATGTACCGGTGTTCCCCTCATCCCATCTGACCCCTGCCGGTGTTGTCTCGGTATAATATGTACCGGTGTTCCCCTCATCCCATCTGACCGCTGCCGGTGTCGTCTCGGTATATGCACCGGTGTTCCCCTCGCCCCACCTGACCGTGTACGCCACCTCGGCTCTCCGTAGGGAGGTGCAGGTGATTAAGCTGATCTGCTCCAACACCATCGACGAGTGTATGCTGCGGGTGGGTCAGGAGAAGCTGAGTCTGGACCGCGACATCAGCAGTAGCGTGCCAGGTACGTAGGCCCGACCTCCGGTACCGACCTCTGTGAGCGGATCATACCGGTGTACACAGGCCAGGCACTCGCCAGGCGTACTCAGGATGCCGCCCTCCCGAAACGTGTTACACAAACGCCAGATAGTGCACAATATGCGTGTATTATAGACGAAACATTAGCCATTTTGAATTGGAATCAGTTTTGCGAGCCATATGCATCTTATACTTTTGTGAATCAAAAACTGTTTGACACAGCAACCTGTAACACTCTTGAGAAGTAGGCCATGAGTAGAGTAGGAGAAGTAGGCCATGAGAGCAACGTTATGCAAATCATCGAAAATCAGGCTGGCTGAAGTTACACACACCTAAGACCTAGGGCATCGCCATCTGAATGGAGCAGATGCTCCTAAGCTTTGCCCACAGATACTCAAAGGTCCAACCGGTCCACGGCGTCGTTCGGCGTATCCAGGCCACCAGACAGGTTGTCCGCTGGATTGACCTTGTCCCCCGTTTGACTGTGTTTCAGAAGGGGAGCAGGGCCCGTCAGAGGATCCGAAGGACGTGCGACACCTGAGTGGTCTGACCCCTGTCTGGCTGTGTTTCAGGAGGGGAGCAGGACCCGTCAGAGGATCCGAAGGACGTGCGACACCTGCTGGCGCTGGCACTGGAGTGTGGGGAGGACTAATGACGCTGCCGCCTAGGTGACCGATTATAAAGTGCAGCAGCGTCATCTGCAGGCTGGCCGTGCGGGCGCCGTCTGACTGTGGACCACCGAGTTCAGCGGACCGGCTGACCGCCGACTCACCAGCGGCAGTGTCGGCTGGCTGTCGTGACGCCGGACTCACCAGCGCGGCAGTGTCGGCTGTCGTGACGCCGAGACAGGACGTGCGGTAGAGCACGATCCCCTCACGCCACCGTGCCGCGCTGAGACCGGCGACCGGCACTGCCATGACCTGGCTAAGGTCGGGGCAGGGTCGGCTTCATCACGGCCGGCGGCCCCTTTAGCTGTTGCACAACCTGCCGTTGTTGGGAGGAGGTGAAGCTCCGCTCCTCTGGCGCCCTCGGCGTCGGGCATTTACGTGCACAGCGGGTCTCCGATCTTCGCGCTGGGAGCTAGTTAAGTTGTTCCTGATACCATGGACTTTGTTGACTGTCAATTGGCTACTTCGCCATTTGTTGTCTGCATTTATTTTGCATCGTTTGTATGTTTCAATGGTTCAATTCGATGTAATTGTCTGTGAACGTTGAGTCAACTTGTTTCGGCGGTGTGACTAGTAGTCCCGACATGTCTTCTGTATCCGGTGAAGGCGATGATTCGTCGGGCGGTGGGACGAGCAGTCGCGACGTACAGTCTTCTGTATCCGGTGAAGGCGGCGAGGATTCGCCGTCAGATGTGTACCTTTCAGTGCGAGATTACGTCTCGGTTGTTGAACAGTGTTCTGTTCGAGACGTTCTCGCCCTGACCCGCTCTCACTGACTATAGGGCACCGTTACTTCACTCTGCCGGGAGCGCCGGCGAACGGCTGTCACAAGATCAAGCTGGTACTCCACTTGTATCAAACTGGTACTCTGTTCCGCCTGAGACTTAAACCGGGAGCTGCTGCCGTTCGGCTTGCAACTTTAACAGGGAGCTGCTGTCGGAGTGGATCATCCTTGCAGACCATCGCCGCAAACTTCGGCTGTGATGTGTTGCTGTATGCTCAGGTCAGGCCGCGACCAATGCGCCATGAAAGTCCGCTCAACCGTTTGAACATCTGAGTTTACTCAACCTCCTCAGTTCCTTAGATCTCGCAGACTGATCACGAGACGCATTCGCACAAAATCCCGGCCTCAGCTCATCTGATCTGACTTTGATTTGTGATGGGTTGTGATAAACGTGCGCTACAGAATACAGTATTTTGTGAAAAGGAGAGTTTCTCACATTGACATGCATCGTTTTATAGTTTCTGAGACTTATGCTGGGAGCATAGCGGCATCAAAGACGCATGCCTATGTCAAAGGCAGCTTTGGTAGCGATACAACATATCCACTGCGGTTCACGAGCAGCGATAGAACAGATCCATTGCGGTTCACGAGCAGCGATACAACAGATCCATTGCGGTTCACGAGCAGCGATACAACAGATCCACTGCGGTTCACGAGCAGCGATAGAACAGATCCATTGCGGTTCACGAGCAGCGATAAAACAGATCCATTGCGGTTCACGAGCAGCGATAGAACATATCCATTGCGGTTCACGAGCATCGATAGAACAGATCCATTGCGGTTCACGAGCAGCGATAAAACAGATCCATTGCGGTTCACGAGCAGCGATAACAGATCCATTGCGGTTCACGAGCAGCGATAGAACATATCCATTGCGGTTCACGAGCATCGATAGAACAGATCCATTGCGGTTCACGAGCAGCGATAGAACATATCCATTGCGGTTCACGAGCATCGATAGAACAGATCCATTGCGGTTCACGAGCAGCGATAAAACAGATCCATTGCGGTTCACGAGCAGCGATAACAGATCCATTGCGGTTCACGAGCAGCGATAGAACATATCCATTGCGGTTCACGAGCATCGATACAACAGATCCACTGCGGTTCACGAGCAGCGATAGAACAGATCCATTGCGGTTCACGAGCAGCGATAAAACAGATCCATTGCGGTTCACGAGCAGCGATAGAACATATCCATTGCGGTTCACGAGCAGCGATAGAACAGATCCATTGCGGTTCACGAGCAGCGATAAAACAGATCCATTGCGGTTCACGAGCAGCGATAGAACAGATCCATTGCGGTTCACGAGCCGCGATAACAGATCCATTGCGGTTCACGAGCAGCGATAGAACAGATCCATTGCGGTTCACGAGCAGCGATAAAACAGATCCATTGCGGTTCACGAGCAGCGATAGAACAAATCCATTGCGGTTCACGAGCAGCGATAGAACAGATCCATTGCGGTTCACGAGCATGCATACTTTTGTTTTACTTATGTGAGCATGTGGCCTTGTCCATTAAAGCAAAATGTTTACCTTGAAGCCACAAATTGATGACAAGTTGGCCAGCCCCCAAATTGATAATCTTATGACTTGATATGACCGGCTACTACCATAATCAACAATGAGGTAGTGTGGAAACTAATCTGCCAGATGTCTGCGCGCCGGTTAGGTTCACCGGCGGCCGGCCCGCGTTGTGCAGCACGTGAGACGGCCGCCAGAAGGGTGGCTCTAAAAATAGCTGTTTGCGAAAATGATACAGGACCACATCTGGTGCTTCTTTAAAGTTGTGTTAGTTGAATGATGCCCCTTTCGATGATATCAACTGATTATGAGAGAGTGCTTCGCGCTCGCTCGTCCTTCCGTGGAGTAAGATAAAAATATGAATATGAGCGGACCGGCCAGACCCGTGGCGACGCTTTTGAGAAGCTTATATCTCTGCAACCGCACGTCCGATTGACAAGCCGACTTCTTTGCTGAACAGCCCCCATCCAACCTACCCTGTTTGAGACCAGTGCCGACTCATGTGGGTGACTACCACTGCGCGTGGCGCGTGCCGCGTGCCGTGTTGAAAATAGTTTTGTCGCAAAAACTTCGCAACGGCTGGGCCGATTGTGTTCAAATTTGGTGTGTGGTTAGGGACCCCTCAGCTGCTGCCTTCCCACAAGTCGGGGATGGGGTGCCCCTGCACGTGCGCATCCCTACTATATATACCAGTAAGGCGCCGTAGTTGGCGATGAAAGAGAGCGCGAAGGAAATGTATGGGGAATTTCAACTCGATCAGGCAAGTAGTTTCGAGATACAAAAAAAGGTGCGCACGTGCAGAGGCACCCACCTTTGACTTGTGGGGAAAGTGGGGGCCGAGAGGTCCCTAACCACGCACCAAATTCGAACACAATCGGCTCAGCCGTTCCTCAGATACAGAATAGGAGTGTGCACGTGCGCACGTGCAGAGGTACCCCACCCCTGACTTGTGGGAAACTGGCGGATGAGAGGCCCCTAACCACACGAAATTTGCACATAATCTACCCAGCCGTTGGCGAGCTATTGTGAGAAAACACCTTTCAACACCCCTCACGCGGCACGCGCCACGCGCAGTGGTAGTCACCCACATGGGTCGCCACTGGTCTCAAACAGGGTAGGCTAGATGGGGCTGCTCAGCAAAGAAGTCCGCTTGTCAATCGGACGTGCGGTTGCAGAGATATGAGCTTCTCAAAAGCTCGGGCCGGGCCGCTCATAATCAGATTTTCCCCATACACCACGGAAGAACGAGCGAGCGCACGGCTGAGCCGATTGTGTTCAAATTTGGTGCGCGGTTAGGGACCTCATTGCCGCCACTTCCCCACAAGTCAGGCTGTGTCTTATCAAGCTTATGCTATGATGATTATGAACTACTCCAGCTACTCCACGGTGCTTCTGCACGTGCACACCCCTATTCTATATCTCGGGAACGGCTGAGCCGATTGTGTGCAAATTTGGTGTGTGGTTAGGGACCTCTCAGCCGCCACTTCCCCACAAGTCAGGGGTGGGGTGCTTCTGTACGTGCGCACGTGTGCACCACTTTTTTGTATCTCAAACTACTGACCTGACCTGACCGAGCTGAAATTCACCATAGATTTCCTTCGCTTTTGCTTGTTCATCGCCAACTACGGCGCCTTACTGGTATTTAGGGGTAGCACGAAATCGCCAAAGTTAACCGTGCGCGTCAATAAGGGCGAGCGCCGCGGTCCGTGCGGCCTCAGCTAACAATCGACCATATGTATACTGTCATCACCGTCCAGTCGAGTTGTCTTAAACGCGCATGATCTTCTTGCTCTGAAGTTTATTACGGCCTGTAGCGATAGGTTTGTCAAGGCAAAATAAGGAATCGACTATTTTATAGGATAGGATGCCGAGCGTACAGATGAAAGCGGTTTCTGAAAACACACTGACAGTAGTAGCACCGCGTCAGCACGAGCAAAGCAGATCTCGGAGATCCACACCGCGTTAGCACGAGCAAAGCAGATCTCAGAGATCCACACCGCGTTAGCACGAGCAAAGCAGATCTCGGAGATCCACACCGCGTTAGCACGAGCAAAGCAGATCTCAGAGATCCACACCGCGTTAGCACGAGCAAAGCAGATCTCATAGACGTCCATGCAAGTGCAGTGCACCTCTCACATACTGATGCAATGACCCATATTAACCCGCGCACTGCAGGGGCTTTGCGCCGAACACGAACTGCAGGGGGGTTGATTTCCGCCCCCCCCCCCCCTGAGATCTCGAAAACTATGCTACGTAGCAAGAAGCAGAAAACGGCATTTGATAGCTTGATACATGTTCTATCGAAAGTATTTCAGTATTGTTTTAGGTCAGGTCAAAATTGAGGTCATCAGAGGTCATCAAAGGTCAAATTTTCCAGTTTTCCCTGTTTTAGGACATCGCTCCAGAAATTCCCATATATCTCAGAAACTATGCTAGTTAGAAACAAACGGAAAAGAACAAACTCCAGCCAGTGAAATTTGCAATCGCTAGGGTGTCCTCAAATTTGATCTCAGGTCAACATTTGAGGCTCCAGAGGTGAAAAAAGAAAAACTACGTTTTTTGCTAAATCGTTTTTCGCTATTCACTTTTTATGTAATAAAGATAACGGAAACTGTTTACGTCATTGTGTTTATCTTGTCAATGCGCTTTGAATGATGTACATGGTGACCTTGTTAAGTTAACTTACAAATTTGACCTCAGGTCAAGGTCAAGTGGTGACCCAAGTAGGGCATGTTGCATATGGGAAGACGTGTCTTGACGAGACAAACGCATTGAGTCACATTATCTGTTTTACTTCTCTATCTTCATTATGTCGGGAGTTATTGACAAAAAAGTGATGGCGACCTCGCATGACCTTAAATGACCCAATAGGGGTCACTGAACAAAACTTACAATTGGATCATCAAGAATATCCTATAATAACATGATCCAGAAGTAATTGGACTAATATCATGCATATCCTTAGCATTTGTCCTTAGCTTAGCATTTCCCTATTGACTTCATATGGGGAGGTTACGAAATTGACCTGACCTTAGGTCACCGATATACAAATTCCGAGATACACGAATTGTAAGTACGTATGCCCTCATGACATCCTGTAAGTTTCAAACTGATCTGTGAAAAACTCTGGCTTTGGCACAACTGCAAACATCTTTGGAGGTTGGGTCACTTGACCTGGTCTGGTGGCCTGACCTGAGATGATCCTAGGTTGTTTTTTTATTTTCAAAGTGTGCGCAATTGATGTCCTGACAGGTGTGCGAAAACCCGGCGGCGCTGCGCGCCGCCGTTTTTTTATAGCTATCTTTGAAAAACCTGAGGGGGGGGGGGGGGGCGGCGGAAATCAACCCCCCTGCAGTGCGCGGGTTAAGCATTCCATTTCCAAACTTAGCAAGCACAACTTGACATCAAAGCATCCATGCTAGGACAATAGTACAACGAAGAGCAATGCAACCGCCCGAAATAAGGAACATCATGACCCACCAGAAGTATTTCCCAATCCGACGGTGATGAGTTCAAGTGCAAGCGCCGAGCACTAACCAAAACTTGCTATGATCCTGCCATGTTTGGGACATAGGCATGCACACATGTAGCCTGCAGCTTTACATACTAAATTCACAAGACATCTGCAAATGGAGGAGAGCGCGAGGTTATGTGTTGGTCACCACATCTACTATACATAATATACATGTCGCATACCATCCATACGTATCGCAAAACATCAGAGAACCACATGAGACGTGAGCCCGTGTCATCCTTCAAACTTGGAAGATCGATATTATTAGATCCACCCTACCTACCAGTGAAGTTTAAGGCGATAAATACCGTGCAGTTCGGTAATGCGCCGCGGTAGATACTAGGTACAGTATTGGTCCAGTATTGTGGTAGAATAGGCACTTGTGATTTTCGGCCGATTCTCCATGCATTCAATTGAAGATGCAAGCTGTTGTGAGCATTTAGACGCAGAGACGCAGGAGACGCAGCATTAGAGGTGTTGTTTTCCGGAAAATGTGTTCTATCTCCGAAAACTTACCGAGGCGTCCGTCGGACATATGTTCAAAATTCAACCAGTTCCGATTATGTTCCGAATTTTTCTTTAGTTAAATAACGTTTATGATAGTTGCTAAATTACGGTTGAAATGACGTTTAAATTACTACGAGTAGTGTTTCAATTTGTGTCCAAAACAGAGTCTGAACATTGGCCCCATTCCGAAGGCGCAGGCAGCCCTATCCCAGGGGCAGACGGTAGACGCATAAGCGGTCGCAGACCAGTGCGGGGGGGGGGGGGGGGTGATGGCCGTTGGGGTCAAGGTTACTTTACTAATAGTTGGGGTAGCCTGTGGGCAGATGGCCCCCTGCAATACGAAACTTGAACATTAACCGTATACCACTGGAATACATTATGTCTGATTGGGCGTTTGCCACATCTGGCAAACAATCTATGATGCCGCCCCTGGCAAACAATCTATGATGCCGCCCCTGGCAAACAATCTATAATGCCGCCCCTGGCAAACAATATATGATGCCGCCCCTGGCAAACAATCTATGATGCCGCCCCTGGCAAACAATCTATGATGCCGCCCCTGGCAAACAATCTATGATGCCGCCCCTGACAAACAATCTATGATGCCGCCCCTGGCAAACAATCTATGATGCCGCCCCTGGCAAACAATCTATGATGCCGCCCCTGGCAAACAATCTATGATGCCGCCCCTGGCCAACAATCTATGATGCCGCCCCTGCCCTGATACAAACCTTTCTCTGTCACCCTGCTATCTGGATGGATGTTTGAAGAATTCCACCCGTATCAGTTATTACTGTAAAATAGATTTGCGTTTCAATCAGATCAGTCTCTTCCCTGTTGTTATTGCATTCGGCAATATCAAGAGGCTTTTCAGGTCCATCGTGCTCATGTTAGGGTAATCATCCAGGATAGGTAGTATTCGATTGTGGTGAATTCGATTGTGGTGCATTCGATTCATTCCACTGGACATATTTACAACAACAAAAATCCTTTTGAACGAAAAATTGCATACCTTTGCTAACAGTGGTGGACCGCGCTACCGTGCCTTTGCGTAGGCGCCAGCCGCCAGGGTGAACCCATTGACCTACTTAAGGGCCTGTTCCCGTGGCGCCTCTAACCCCCTCAAAGTTGCTCCAACTTGCAACTGTCGTATCCCAATGCACAGACAGTTGCAAGTTGGAGGAAGTTAGAGGCGCCACTGGAACAGGCCCTAAGTATAGGCGAACTAATCCAGCTGCAGTTGCAACTTGGAGCAACTTGGAGAAGGTTAGAGGCGCCACTGAAACAGGCCCTAAGTATAGACGAACTACTCCAGCTACTCCAGACGAACTAATCCAGCGCCGCCCGGCAGCCGTTCCCGGTTGAAGCGACACTAGCGCCGCAGCGGAGAGGGTGTGAGTTAGCGCGGCAATGCTTTTGCTATGGCGGAGGGGCGATATTGGACAATAATCACCGTGAACGTTCAGGCAGAATATTTGTATTCCATGTTATTCATTATGAATGTATCTACGTCCTCAAACCTTTTCCAGTGCACTACCTCAAGCAGTTTCTTAGTTACAGGCCGACAAATATCGCCGTTCCGACATAGCAAAAGCATTGTGCCGCGCCTCTGCGGCGCTAGTGTCGCCTAGCGGCAACGGCTGCCGGGCGGAGTAGTTAGTCTATACCTGCATATGGGCCTGTTCCCGTCGCACCTCTAACCTCCTCCAAGTTGCTCCAACTTGGAGGTTAGAGGTGCCACTGGAACAGACCCCATGTCAATGTGTGAAGCTAACCGGCTCACGGAGACACCTAGCGGCGGGCTTGGAACTAAATTATTCCACAGTACCCCATTGATGTCGAACAGACCAACAAAGCTGGAGGCGACGATACCGCCATTTTCTCTGTGCACTTGGAAGACGTGAGTCAATGTTCGTCTTCCCTTTGAAGCACGTTCACTACCTACCAGAGTAACTTACCGCATCAGATCTCGGCCATCAATTAGCTTGAACAACATGAAGAGATGCTCCACTCAATGGGTGCTGGACCTACCAACAGGCAACACCGGCAGTGGCGGCCGAAGGTATTTTCGGATGGGGGGGGGGGCAAAGAAACTCAAGGGGCCACCTCAGCCAAAGGCCCCCCCCCAAAAAAAAAAAGGCGCGAAACGGTATCTCCTCGAATTTAGGTCACTATATTTTGCAGGGCCTCTAAACGGTCGCAAAAAAACGTCGGACAGGCCCGTGTTGAAGTCTCAGGCCTTCCGAGGGCCCCTCATGCCTACCGAGGGCCCCCTCAGGCCTACCGAGGGCCCCCTCAGGCCTACTGAGGGCCCCCTCAGGCCTACCGAGGACCCCCTCAGACCTACCGAGGGCCCCCTCATGCCTACCGAGGGCCCCCTCAGGCCTACCGAGGACCCCCTCAGGCAGACTGAGGGTCTTCTGTTGGCCTCAGAGCGCCCCCATACTGGCTGGGGGCACCTCGGGTCATTTTTAGGTCAACAAGGAAAAGGTTGAACTAACTTCTTAGAGGGCCACCCTTACAAATTTATGGGGACAAAATCATATGTTTGCCCACCCAACTTCGAGTGTGTGGGGGAGGGGGCAGCTGCCCACCCATTCTTCCGCCGCCTTTGAAAAACGGTCAATTATCATAGATTAGCGCAGTATCAAAGGTCACCACCCCAAGGTTTATATATATATATATATATATATATATATATATATATATATATATATATATATATATATATATATATATATCCAGTGGCGGATCCAGAGGGGGATAGGGGTGGGGGCATGAGGCCATGAAAGGGCCCACTAAAGCTTGAGGGGCTCCGCTTTTCTACCCGACAGCCTCCTAGATGGAATCCTGGATCCGCCATTGTCTATAGCCAACATTGGTCAACAGTACAAAGTCTGGTAGTTGTGTGTGTAAGAAGACTAGAGTTGAACTATTCACAACCAAGTTCCGATCACAATCACCTAACAAGACAGAGCACTGAACCACTTCTAATCGTCACAAATGACATGACACCCACGATCAAACCAAAGGCACGTTCCCGAGACCACCCAGAGACGTTCAACCATGCTGATACACTGGCACTCAACGTTTCCCACTCTAACTTCGTCACCAAAACCACGTCAAGAGTTGAGCACATCAGTGACCCCACCAAACCGTACTGGCCACTTGAAGGGTTTCCTGAGTCACCTCACAAACTTTGCACACGATTTTTCACGAAGGCCAAACAAAATGTTCACCAGCCTTTCGTTACGCGCCAACATATATGGTGGATGCTACACAACAATATGTCACAGCCTTTTTGCACAACTTGTCAAGGCCTAAATAAGGCAAGATAAGCCGGCACGAGTTTTGACACTTACCATGCGTTGGGCGACATCAAACTCACCAACAACCGGGACTCGCACCACACCGACAATATCTGCGACGAACATGTCCACCTCCTCTGCTGCACGAGCAGTCCACGATTGACGAACGACGAAGTTCACCTACACTATACTACACGAACACCATACGAACAACCAGCAGCGCTCAGGGCACATCCAGCGCACGCACTGAGTTTGACTGATTTGGAAACGGTTCAAAGGGACGCGCACCAAATACACTAGCTCCCACAACAAATATCCCCCCCCCCCCCCCCCCCGTGACTTGACCCAACGGATAAAACTGTGTAATTCAACACATGCTCACCGAAAGGAACATCTCCGACCAGGGACAGGCGGTGAGTAACACCACTAAGGCCAAACAATCAGGGCTTGGCTTCGACAAATTGCCGATAAAACGCGCACTGGGGGGGGGGGGGGGGGGGGGCAATGTCAAGGGTAGAATCGAGAGGACGCTCGACACGGCTTTCACGGAACACAACGCCAACCATCGACTTCTGTTCGCTACCGGTGTCAATTTATGGCGACACTGCGAAGCAACCCAGGCGACCGTACGCCGGCCGGTGTGACCAACGATCGGACGCATTTTCCGGCAGTTCACAACACTCACCAATTAGTTACTGGCCATCCGCTCACCCACACAAAACTTACAAAACTTACACACATATAGGTTCAGAGAAGAACCCGCCACGCTGACCTAGTCGGCGTCGAAACTCACTCGGCGATACTCGCACCAAAATAACTCCCGAATACAGTTTCTGCAACGGACCCAGACGTTTACCAGTTCTCCTGTACGCAGCACCCGACGAACGAACGAACTCAACACAAACCATGAAAGTTCACCCGCCTTAACAATACCACCTGACTAAGCCCGTCTATCTTAAAGGAAATAGTTCACCTTCAACATTATTTTTGAACTGAGATAGCAGTTTTGTAGCCAGTGTTGGGAAACCCCTATCTGCAAGTTTGCTCGACTGAAAAGACTTTCCAGCCGAATATATTTGATTTTGTTGGCGAAGGAATGCGGTGCTGGCGAAAGAATGTGGTGCTGGATCTAGCCCGGGCAGAGGCTATGCCATCAGCCAATCAGCTTGCAGCTGGTGCTAGCAAGCGAACCACCGGCCGCCGGTTGGCACATCTCTAATGCGAGTCTATCCTTACGAGACTACTTTCGAATCGGATTGGCTGAACCATTTTTTAAATTCACGTGACGTCAGGACTCTGACTCAGAGAGTATGCATATAACAATACTAATTTACGGCCTTCTTTCCTGAATGGGCGAGATATAAGGCAATTTTTGACAATATAAAAAGATATTGTATTAAAAATATAATCAAATCGTGTTTGGGACAAATTTCCAAGGTGAACTATTTCCTTTAAACACGGACTTAATCACGGCGTTTGGCGGATCTTAAACATGGCGTTTTCTCATAGTTTGCACCCAACAAATGGTAACCGACCACCAACTCAACTGCACAAGACTTGCACATAGAGGTTCGGAGAAACACCTGAGACGTTCCCCTCCCCAGCGTCGCAATTTCCTCGACGATACTGGCACCAAAGAACCAACTCAGATTACCCAAATACGTTGACAGTTTCTGCAACGGACCCAGACGTTTACCAGTTCTCCTGTACGGAGCACCCAAAACGAATCATAAACGTTCACCCGACTTAACAACACCACCTAACTAAGCCGTCTATCTTATGCACGGACTGACGCATTTTCTGGCAGTTAACACCCACCAAATCGTACACTCAAGACTTGCACACACAGGTTCAGATAAGAACCCGAGACGTTCCTCTGTTCTGCGACGCAGCTCCCTTGAAGATACTGCCACCAAGAGGACAAACTCCCATTACCGAAACACGTTGGAAGTTTCTGCAAAGAACCTAGACGTTTACCGATTATCTTGTACCTAACAAACCAACACCAAAAAACGAGCCACGAACGTCCACCCGCCTTACCAGCACCACCTTACTACTTCGGCACCAAACCAACGAGCTTTGGTGACTTGTGCTCTCCCGACGACCACCACGCATGCACTCGGCCCAACCCCAAGAGTACCGAAACGAACGCTTTTACACACCCACCCTGGCACGCCCCACTAATTCCAGACACTTCGCTCAATGTGTTAGCACCTCGTACGAACTCTCGTGACGATACCGGCACGAACACCGAGCTTTCCGCAACTTCACCGACCAAACCACCTGACGGCCACAGGTGTTCGTAGCGTACCTGAAGACACCGTCCCGCACATAGCGGGAGAGATCGAACCTCCATCTCAAACTGAACCATCTCCAACACACAGCCACACACCAGCCGAACATTTATTCAAAACGGGCAGCACGATGAGACAGCCGTCACGTCTAGCGTCGGACAAGTCACACATCTACGACACCCACCGCGGAGCCGCACAAGGGCCTACCACCAGCACTGCCGGGCAGAGGGTCGGGGGAACTGCAGTGCCATTTGGCAGGTGGACGCCTGCTGGCCAGGTAGCCAGCCTCTTCCAGTGATAGACAGCAGAACAGAGGCGACACAGCCGGACACACGACATGTCTCGGACCGGCTACCTACAGCCAGCGCATACGGTACAGTCTGCCACCCACGGCTGGCGGCCACGGCCACCAGAACGAGCGCCGGCTGGCGGCTCTCTTCCAGAAACGCTACAAACCGGGAACCACCTGCTGTGCCCGGCTCCTCCAGACGCCGCGTCCAGCGGGTTAAACACCTTCTCTCCACCGACCACCGACAATGGCGACACACCATGACGCCACAATGATGCAGCCGAAAAGTGCCGACAACTCACACGGACAAGCCTGCTGTGAACAACACAAGTGGAATTAAACGCACAGAGACACTGACTGGGCACAGGCGCAGTGGCTGTGTGCCTGTGAGCTAAGACACTGGCGTGTAACTCACAAGATACACGATACCAAAACACACCCCACGGCAGCACAAATGAACAAGAGCCGGAATAAGACAACCACCGCCTGTTCACCAGATTTCACAGTTCTAGTACGTCACCGTGTGTAGCATCTGTTTGTCAAGTGCTACTTACTTGCGTTGCGAGTTGGTATGAATATGCCATGAATGTTTGATGCGGTGTGCTGTATGGCTGTCCACATTCCTCACGTGATAGGAATGCAAATTTTGCTACCAAATGAAATCTACATACACAACCCTGCTGCACCATGAATACCCAGGAGTGGCGTATGCCAATGGATGTGTCCGCGGGATCTACATCAGATGTGCCTTGCTGACAACTGTACAGGTGTACAGGCACGTCTTTCGCTACCAGCCGTGCGGCAGGCAGGTCCTCGTCCTGCCTTCTGAGTCGTATTTACATCAGTTGTGGAGCTTCCGGGATGCGTGCCTGGCATACTCACCTGTCGAGTGGCGCACTGCCACCACGGTCGCGCGTCGTCGTCCTGGCGGCAGTTCTGACCTGCGGCCTGTGCAGCCGCGCTGGCCCGCCACACCTACTGGGACTTATTGGCCAGCTCCTTACCAGAACGCTTCAGCTGCACCCGCAGCCGCCGGTTGCCGACCAGGAAGTTATCCATGCCCTGGATGGCCATCTCCGCGCCCGCCGGGTTGTCGTACGACACGAAGCCAAAGCATTTCGACTGGCCTGTGAGCTTGTCAAGGAACACCTTGGCCGAGATGACGTTGCCGAACGGCGAGAACATGTTGGAGAGGTCAGCGTCGTTGCACTGCGGCGGCAGGTGGTAGATGAAGAGGTTGCAACCATCGGGGCCCTCCACCTGCACCCGGTTAAAGCCAATGCCGGACGGCTGAGACGGCCCGGCGCCGGCCAGCGGTGGGGGACCCGCGAACTTGCCCGAGCCGCCGCCGAAGTTGTTGCCGGATTGGTTGCCAAAGTTGCCGCCGCCGGAGCCGAAGTTGTTGGGCGGCGCGTTGCCAAAGTTGCCGCCGGTGTTGTTGTTTGCGGCGTTGCCTGGCGGCGGTCCCTGGAACTGCTGTCCGCCCTGCTGCTGGTTCCCGCCGGGACGGTTCAGGCTCCCGGCCGCCTGCAGCATCATGGCCAGCGCTGAGGCCGGGTTCTGGTTCTGCTGGTTACCCTGCGGACCCATGTTGGGCGGCGCCATGCCGAACTGGTTGTTGGGCGGCGGCCCGCTGGGCCCGCCCTGACCGGCCAGCGAGGACAGCGCGCTGGCTGCCTGGCTCAGCTGCTGCAGCAGGTTCACCGCCTGCGGGTTGTTCATCAGCGGGTTGTCCTGGTTGTTCTGCTGGTTGTTCATCTGGCCGCCCATCAGACTGGGCGGAGGCTGCTGCATGTTCTGAGACGGCGGCGGCCGGTTGCCCCAGTTGTTGCTGCTGTTGCTGTTGTTGCCGCCCCATTTATTGCTGTTGTTGCCGCCCCATTTGCCAAGGATGGCGTTGTTGTTGCCGTTGTTGGCGTTGTTGTTGCCCCACCTGTTGGACGCCATCGGCTGCCGGTTGGCACCGCCGAGCGGTGGGCCGCCGAAGCCGCCGCGGCCGGCGCCCATCTCTCGTGACGAGTCGGCCAGCTTCACCACCAGCGGCGCCGAGCAGCCCTCCATGGTGCGAGAGTGGTGCACGCCGCGGATCGCCGCGATCGCGTTCTGGCGCGACATGAACGTGACGAACGCGCAGCCCTTACTCTGCTTCTTGGCGTCGCACAGCACGGTGCATTCCTCCAACGGTCCGAACTTGTGGAACAGCGACCAGACGGCCTCTTCGTCCGCCTGCTTTCCGATCATGCCCACGAACAGTTTGCGGTCGCTGCGGTTTTCTACGTCAGCAGGCTTCATCTGCATCGAGTGGTGCATCCCGGGCAGGGTGCGCACGTTGTGCAACTTGTTCTGCGCCTGCAGTGCCGACTTGCGCGTGAAGTAGATGACGAAGCAGCAGCCGCGGCTAGCGCCGGTGGCGCGGTCCTTCAGGACGCTCAGCTCGTAGACGGGCCCGAACTCCTCGAACACCTTGCGCACTTCGGAGTCTTCCATGCGGCGCGGGATCTGGCCGGCGAACATCTTGATCGTGTCCGGATCGGGGTGGCCGACGTTGCGCCGCTTGGCGGCCAGGTCGCTGCCCTCAATTGCAGCGTCGCCGGCACCACGTTTCAGGGGGCCGCTGGGGGCCACGACCGCCTCGTCGGTGCCGGCCTTGGCCAGCAGACCGGCGCCGGCCGGCTTCTGGTCGCCGCCGCTGCCCGGCGCCGCGGCCGCCTTCGCCACCAGGCCAGCCTTGCTCAGAATGCCGCCGCCCGTGGTCGCCGGCGGCTCCGAGTCGGTGTCAGGCTTCACATTACTGCCGTTGTTCATGGTGGCTGAATCGGTGCTGGACATATCCATTAACAAAGCAACTTAAGCTTCAGTCTTGAGTTGATTGATCTGTAACCGATACAAGTAATTGAGCTTGGCATATAGACAGCCACATATACATACAAAGCAAAAGTAAATGCAGCTTGGAAATTGATAACAGAAAAATGACACTTGAAAAACTTGTCTTGAAAGCCTGGACCTTGTTGTAATATGTGCAGCCCGGTACTATATTAAGCAGTAAAGCCCTGTTGAGCGAATGAGCAGCAACAAAGTAAAGCAGAGTTAAATGCACGCCGCAGGCGTACCAAGGATCACTTGAGAGGGTCCGTAGGTTAGGGTAGGTCAGGTTTTATATATCAATTTAGTCCAACCTTTTGAATGGAAGGCTTTCCGAGGTCAGGACCCGCGCTAAGTACAGCTTGTTGCGCAGGTCCTAGAGCTTGCTGCGCAGGTCCTGACCCCTACTGTCCGATCGGGCAGTTCCTGGCCGCCGGCAGAATTTAGAGGCGAAAGTTGTACGTGCCCAACATACCTGGACACGGTCCACCCTCGCCCTCTGACTTTGAGTGTGACCGCTGCCACCGGCCGCAGGCCATCCCAGTCGGGGGCAAATGGCGAGCGCCGAAACGACTCGAACCCGGCCTGCCACACCGGGTGAGGTCAAAAGCCCAGTGCTCTCCCGACTGAACTACATGGGCAGATGGAATTTGGTTTGGGAATTGCCCATGTGATTTTCTGATATATATATATTCCGTATTAAAAACAAAAATATCTTTGAAAAGTTCGATTTTCTGAGCATGAAAAAACGGATTTTTGCATTTTCGGGCGTCAAAAACCAAAAGTTTCACAAATCCGAGATAGCAATTGTGTAGCCTTTACCATTTGCTACCTTTTGACGTTTTGAAATTCGCTACCTATACCAGAGAAGAAAAAAATCGCCGTAATTGCTTCATTTTTGCACAGATGTAAAATTGATGTAGGAGAATGTACCCGAAGTTTCACGTTGATAGCGCTATTGGGGATTTGAGCTATTGCGAAAGTTAATTGGGGGGGGGGGGGGGGGGCGTTAAACGCCCCCTGTAATGGCGGGTTAAAAGCACCAATGATCTTCTAATACGACCCAAGGCTGGTCAAGTAGCATGAAAAGGTTAGGAATCAGGAACTTTAAAGGGAAGAATACACAACATTGCAGAGAATGTTTTCTTTAGGTCTGAAGAAGGACGAAAATAACGTTAAAAGGAATGTTTCACCTTTGTATTGGTTTTGAACTGAGATAGCCATTATCTTTGGCCGCTATTGAAATGTCGAAAATACTAAGGTCATTTTCCCCAAAACTTAGCCGTTTTTAAGAACTTTAATTTATAGTTGTCAAAATAGGGTCTAGGCTCTAGTGCCGCCGCTGATTGGCTGACAGCGACTTTGTCAGCCAATCCCACTTTGTCAGCCAATCAGCGGCGGTATATAGCTCAATAATGACGTCATCACAAATTTAAAAACTGAATTTGTATAGGGTAGGGTAGGGTAGGGTAGGTAAGTTAAGCGATTTTTCGAGAGATAAAAATATCACCATCGTTTCCAGCAGCACTTACCTCATATTTTCAACTACAACCAGCGTATATTTGAAAACTTTCAGAGAGGTGAAACATTCCTTTTAACCCTATTCCCTGCGGCCGGCCAGAATTACGTTAACCTGCGGGGGGTGGGGCAGATTCTGCCCCCCCCCCCCCGAGATCTCGAGAACCGCTCGGTCGATTTCGATGGGGAAAACGCCATTCGATTCGTCATGACAAAAGCTCTCTTTTTGGACCCCGATTTTTTTCTCTCGAAAATCGGGGGCCAGGGGGCAAACAATCCGATTTTTTTTTGATTTTTTTAAAGGTGTGGCTCGACCGATTTTCATGCCCCAAACGTTTTTGAACTTCAAATGTATTGGTATTTAATATACCAAAAGACAAAAAAAAAAAAAAAAAAAAATCATAGGCATATTCAGGGAATGTAAAATGGGGAGAACTTCTGGGAAAAAATATGTGCCGTTTGTGATTTTTTGGGACGACATGAACGTCACATGTGGGCATTATATGCTGTAATGTTAAATTTGATATATTGCGCATAGGCGGATCCAGGAAAACATGGGGGCACCATGCGTGTAACGCTTTTATCATCTTACTAATTTGAAGTTGGACCTAATTTGAGGGTGGGTATCGCCTCCTATTTTTTATCCAGAGTGCGCCTCTGCCCAAAAAATATGTACAATCCCAGTATCTATGATGCATATTGCATTGAAATGGTTTCTGACACATTTATTGCACTGCAAACCACGAAGGAAGTATGCGACGCAAAACCGCATTCGTAACACCCTCCCCAAAACAGGAGCCTGGAACCGCCTCTGCTGTACCGATTTTCGCAAAATTTTGACAACCGCCATTCAATTTTGGGAAAATTCACAAAGTTTAACCCTATTTGTAACAGGGGGGGGGGCGGATTCCGCCCCCCCCCCTCATGTTTTTTCGCAGATATCTCTAGAACGGCTGGGAGCAGGCCCATGAAATTTTGGGACTTTTCATAGAATTGAATACCGGATTTGGAGTCAAAATTTTGAGTTCTTAAGCTGAACAGAGGCGGTTCCAGGGCACAGTTTTGGGTGGGTTCGGAGGCGACATTTGGCGATAATTCGGAAATGCGATCTTCACGGTTTCTTCCTAACTGCCTCAAGTATGAAGGAGTTACATCGGTTTACGGTGATTGCAACAAGTGCAAATTAGTTGATGTTAATGAAATATCATAAAAATTGCATGGCAGAGGCGGTTGCAGGGGCGGGTTTCCAGGAAGTATTCAATGCTTGGCGGGAAGCCAATAGAGCAATGCAAGGGACATTTATAGCTATCAAGATGTAAAAGATAGCTTCTGCTTCCATTATTTGCATAATTTATTACATATAGTTTCAGGGGCATGTTCAGGCACATGAAAAGGGGGGTGACTGGCATGGTGATGACGATATGTCAGCGATAACGGCGCAATAGACGTTTAGCTTATAATGATATATGTACATATGAGGCCAGAAAAGGGAATAAAGTCTTCTTTTTTTGCAGAGGCGCGCTCAGGAATGGAAGAAAGGGGGTCATATTATTGCAAGGAAACTAAGAGGCATGGGCGTACAATGACATAACATAATGCAGTTTTCGGATGAAACACGTACCACAGGCTACTCTACGAACGATTATAAGATAAAAGGCGAGTCCAGGTAGGGTAAAAAGGGGGTAAGCAATGTTAATTGCAGTTGTAGTGAAATACTCACTGTTGACTAGTTCCTATCATAATAGCGGATAATATACTTATCAAAAGGTCTTGCGCCGCCCCAGTTTGGATCCTGGATACGCCTATGATGAATTAAAACATGCAAAAAGGAACTATCTACGATCAGTAACATATTTATAGTGCTGGGTAGCAACTTGTCTGAGGTTAATATTTTTTTCCCAATTTGACCTCCCTTTTTCACTAACCTGGTACCGCCTATGGCAAAAAATATGATTTATAACTGTTTTGTATAATGTCACAATCATATACCATTTCATTTATCAAAAACCCAACATCAAAAAATGGTTTTATTACGTATTTACTTCACCCCCATATTGAGTGACCTGCACACGCCTATGATTTTTGAATTTTCAAACGTCACCGTCATATATCAATTTCCAATTCAATCTCTATCGATTCCTATTAGTTGTGTTAAAATCGGTCGATAAACATGAAAGCTATGTTGGATCAAAAATACGACTAAAATTTCTAGTTTTTGCCCCCCTGTTGCCCCCTATCCAAAATTTAGATATTTTATTATTTAAAAATGTAGATCGTGTTGAGGGGAACCAAACACCGTTTCATTTTTGAAAATCGGACGGGTAGATCTCGAGATCTCCGGGGGGGGGGGGGGCGGAATCCGACCCAGACCCCGCCCCCCCCCCCCCCCCCTGCTACAAATAGGGGTAGCCAGGAGCCTGTTACAAATAGGGTTAAGGACGCTAGGCCCAACGGTTTAGAAGCGGCAAGTGAAAAACCACCGGGGGGGGGGGACATAATCTGCCCCCCTTACCCTTTTCCACACAAAAAACAAACTTGAAATCGACAGGCGAGACCAAAATCTATTGTAAAATTATCAGATTTTTCATATCAACATTCCTACCGAAAGCTATTTCAAGTTCAAGTTGATTTCCATGCTTATAACAGTCGGTACTCAGCAAGTACTAAAAAAAACTAAAAACTATGCATTGTTATTTATCATGAAGGTATGCAATGTTTCCTGCAGTCTATCTTTTGCGAATATGTGCCAAACTTTTATGAACAATCAGCAAGCATTTGAAAAAGTGCATTGAAATCGGCATATTAGTTGGGCCCCGGACGGCGATCTATTTAGTGTTCTCAATTCATTTGTTAAACGAAAATATTCACCTTTTGAATTATTTATAAAAACAATTCTGTGACACATGTAAAGTAACAAATTGATCGTGCCTCCATTTAAAAGTGAAATAACTTTTATATTTCAAAAATTAAATTTCGGAAAGGAAAAAATATGTGCTTACATATGGTGACAAACAAGACAACCATCTCTGGTTTGAATGTTGTTTTTTTGTTAAACAAGTCATAGGGCCAGAAATGAAGTAAGTGCGCCAAGAAGTGATACCGTCCTTGATTGGTCAATGAAACAAATCGCCGACACTAACCGTGTGTTCTGGCCACACATTCCCGCGAGGATTCCAGGGAATCCCGGGAAAGCTCGCCTGGGATTGGCTGGCCGTGCCGGATTCCGACACGGCCAGAACACGGCCGTTGGGTGCATAAGTGAACTTCCGATTTAATTGCCAGTTTTCCATTGTTTGTTGATTTTGTTTTTGGAAAAATGATTATTTTCATAATAAGTTAAACCATAGTGTTATATACAGCCAGAGACAAAACTATACACAACTCCTAATGTTAAAAATAAATGAACACATTTTCACAAATTGAGGGTCGCAACCACTAACTAGGCCGCCGTTGGGTGCATAAGTTAACTGCTAATTTGGTTACCTTTTTATCCAATGTTTATGGATTGTTAAGGATAGAAGGGCACATAATCACAATAGAGAGAGTAGACATATATTCCATACAATTTTTTTAAAAAAAAACATTACGAGAGAAGCCCGGAATTCGAAATTCGTTAAAGGGACTGTCCCACCTTTTTGAAAGTTGTCGAATCACACTTAATTGTATATCTACATGTCAGATGAGGTCAGCCTAACATGTTCGTGAACTTTTTTCTCGAAAAAATTGCTTATCTTGGAAGATATTCAACTTTTAGTTTTAAGCGAAAAGTTGGGGTGGTGAGGTCATATGATTTTCTTTTTAATAACAGGGAAATCCTTTGTGCTGCCAAATGTATGGCACAATTTTTTGTCGACATCTTTTTCTAGCGCAGAAAAAGTGAACCATCCGGTGTCTAGATTGGCTAGCACTATCAGCTGGAGTTGTTGCAGCAGTTGGCCGCCAGGGACCGCTAGTGCGCCAGTGTTATGACGTCGCAAGCAAATGGCACCACTAAATATTGATTGATTGATTTATAAATAAATACATATTTAGCATTACATATTTAACTGGTACCATTTGCTTGCGACGTCTTAACACCCTGGACCACTAGCGGTCCCTGACGGCAACAGCTGCATCAACTCCAGCTGATAGTGCTAGCCTCTAGATTGCGAGCCACCCGGGGATCGATAAATGAAAGACGAAAATATTCCAAGGCTGACCTTAAAACAAGTCGACTAATATTACCAGTTGGGTAAAGAGAGACGACGCTGTCGGTTCAGAGGCCCTATTCAAATACACATGGCTTTTTTTACAGATGTAAAAATTAAACTCTAATATCTTTTTGATTAGATCATTGTGGTTGTGTTAACTTCTACCATAATTAATTTCAATGCAAAGCCATCAAAATTGCTATCTCAACTCAAATATAATGTTAAGGTGGGATAGTCCCTTTAACCCTCGGCCTACAAGAGCTTTTTCACCTTTGCCCTACGGGGGGGGGGGGGCCTAAAAATACCCCCTGTTAACTTCCAAACCAAGCAACATAGAGCAACGTGCGCGGTAAGAACCAACATAATCCTGTCATGTTTGGAATCTAACGGTATGGAATTTTTAGGTTTCGGGTCAACTGGTGACCTTCCAGGTCAAGTGATCGACCTCTATCGACCACGTCCAGAACAGCGATTTCAGCAGCAGAAGAGTCAGAAGCAGAACAGTCAGAAAACCTCAAAATGAGAAACTGATAAATGTAAAGAAAAAGGCATGTTCCTAGACAAGTTTTGTCTCAGAAATACAGAAAAGGTAATTATTTATTCATCTCTGGTCAAAAGAGTCCAAAAGTTATTAAAAAATGATGTCATGAATTTCTTACACTTGGGAGCCATCACTCAAAAATGGATATTTCTTTGAAATTTGGTTTGAGTATTGTCCATACTCAGTTCTCTCACATATATTCCGGTTTTTTAACATCTTTGAAAATGTTAATTTTGGGGTGATTTTTTTTAAATGCTCATTTTGAAGAGTAAAAACAAACAATTTCGAAAATCCGAGATTGCCATTTGAAAGAAAATGACATTTTGTATCTTTGCTTAATTGCGTTTGCAATTTACTTCAAAACTCTGTTTTCTACGATTTTTTCAAGCATTTATTGTTTTTCCACCAACATGACGTCATCAAAACATCATTATTTCCAAAATTTCTCAACCAATTTCAATTAAATTTTACAGCATACATATAATTGTGTATACTTAGCTACTGCAAATTTCAGGAAGATGCACCGCATGTCTAAAAAGTTATGCAAGAAATACCTCAGGGGGGGGTCATTTTAGGACCCTCGTAGGACGAGGGAATTAACATTATAATAGTTCACCTTTAACTAGTTCAAAATAGTTCACCTTTAATAGTTCCCCTAAATAGTTTTGGGAAAAGCCCCTAAATAGTTCACCTTTAACATGGGGGTTTGAACTGAGACAGCAAATTTGTAGAGCAGATCGAAAAATGGGTTATGTGAGAGAAAAAAAAATCGCTCCCTATGTTAAGTAATGTTGACAGGACTAGTGGGCCCCTTTTAGAAGTTTAATTTCCCCGAAACTTGTTTCGGAACCTCACAACGGTTGTTTACGTTAAAAGCAGCCTGCGTATATATGCCTAAAGTCCGTCGGTATTGTGTGCAATAGTTTCCATAGTCATAGTTGTCATGAAGTTTTTATGGCCATGAAGGAGACAAGAGAAACATGCCCATTTTTTTATGGATATCCATCAGTCGTCCAAACAAATGCAATTATTAGGGTTTTTTCCAGCTCGAAATACCACATATAGCCAAATTTAAAGACACCTTTCAAGGTGACCTATTCCCTTTAACCCGTTGGTAGAAAAAGAAGTGCCACATATAGATATTGCTTTGAAATTTGGTGTGGGCATCATCCATACTTGGTTCTACAATATTCCTTCTGTATAACTAACTTAACCTAACCTAACCCCGCCATTAAGTCTGATCGGAACAAAACCTAAGATTCGCTTGTAGCCATTAAGTCTGATCGGGACGAAACCTAAGAATCGCTCGTAGCCATTAAGTCTGATCAGGACGAACCTAGGATTCGCTTGTAGCCATTAAGTCCGGTCGAGACAAACCCTAATTGATTATCTCATAGCCATTAAGTCCAATCGGGATGAAACCTAAGATTCGCTCGTAGCCATAAGTCTGATCGGGACGAAACCTAAGATTCGCTCATAGCCATTATGACTAAAAAGCATAGGCGTAGGAACAGGGGGGGGGGGGGGGGCTGGGGGCCATGGCCCCCTCACTTTTCAGACATTTTTGGGGGCTAAAATCTGTATTTTTGCTTGGTGAGTAAAGTGATTGATGGCAAAAGGTTCGCTAAGACGAGATCAGCCCAAATCTGCAAAGAAATATTCCATAGGGGTTGGGGTACTCTCAAAACGAGATCACAGTTTCACTGCCCCCCCCCCCCCCCCCCCCCACTTTTCGTGACATTCCTACTAAAAAGCAAATAGCCGCCACCAGGATTGAGAGTGATAGGGTTTAGTGGTCAACCAGATACATGACATCATATGATAGCGGATAGCCAGTATCTCACACATTTATGCACCCACATTGTTTACATTTAATTGTAATGGCGGAGTCGTTGCAGGGTTACTGGCGGTCAGCTGATGCTATTGGAGGGTGATACAAATAATTATTGTCAGGTAAGTACTGATAATGTCCCTGTTTTGAGTGCAGTTCTGATGAAATCAGATGTGTAGAATTAGTATACAATATTCAACTTGCCTATATAAAGGTGTGCAAAAGCGGAATATCGCTGTGAACTCCTTTAGTGTCAAAACCAAACATCCATGCAGACACCCAAATACCCTAGGACCCTGAGGCCTACTCTGGGCCCTGCAGTTGGCTGCAGTTTGGCAGTTAGCAGTGGTCGGCAGCAGGGGGATAATGGAAAGTGGGGATGGGATGGGCAAACGGTATGACATCACACAGCTGAGGTTCTGACGGTTGGTATGGAGCGACCACAGCAACTGCAGGATGAAACGTCATGTGGAGTCAGGGTTGGAAAAGTTGCTGTTTGCTGGTGTACAGGGGCACCAGGAGATTTTGTACTCTGGAATTGTGACTGGAAAGAATTAACTTTTTTGTACTCTTTGAATAGGCAATAAATATTCTTAGGAAACATGCCAAACTCATATGAATATTTGTGTTCTCAGGCACAGCAGACATCAATGAGAAGAAATTGAGCAACATCAAGCAGAAAACGATTTCCAACCTCCAAGAACTAAGTGTCTCTAAACTGAAATCTTTGGTCAACAAGATGAAATGCCAGCACCTACATTGTGTTATTCCAATGCATGTTTCAAATGAACATATTTATGTTTTAAATATAAACATGATGTATGATGCAGTCTTCTGTCTGAGAACAAACTGATCACAAATTATGGGTTAATCCAGACAACTCATTAGCAAATACTTAACCATGCGAGTAGGTGTAGGGCCAAAGTTAAAACACAGCTCTTCCTTAGGGCAGAGTACATGTCACTCATCTCAAAAAGCATCAGTCAGTGGTGTTAAAAATATCAAAAAACAAACAAACAAGAAACTAAGCACCCACCAATCTGACTCAATAATCACACACCGCCGTAGACACAGCACTACACAAATCAAAATAGCGTACCACGAGACGTCCTGCGCCGAAAATGTCTCTTATCTTCCCTCAGAAGAGATGAGCACAAGATTACGCTGCTGAGTACTTTCCTCAACGAATACCTTGTGTACCAAGTACCGTTTTCCCTTGCTGGAAAAGCTCATGGTACCTGGTGTTCGTTGAGAACAAGTACTATGCAGATAATCATTCTTTTAAAAGGTTAAATGATCAATTAAATGGTATGAAAAGAAAGTGTTTGCCTTCCTGATGCCAGTGGTACCATTTTTTTGTTAAGACAACCACCTTTTTTAGGCGTAAATAGCTAATGAGAATCCTTGTATTCAGTGTCTAAAACACCAGGTCACCAGGTGCATACCGGCGAAGCTTTATGTCCGATATATCTATCAATCGGGCTTGTTAGTCTAAATGAACTAAATATGAATGAAAAATGTTCGGCCTTATAAAAAACTGAAATTCAAGAGCATCCGCCACGTGAAAGAGGTCGTATAACACCGTCTAAGATATACTCAGCGCTCTTCTCAGTTGCTTCTCAGCAAATCTCAACTCAAGCTCAACGCTGATTGGTC
Source organism: Chirona hameri (assembly GCA_036785665.1). Classification (NCBI taxonomy): domain Eukaryota; kingdom Metazoa; phylum Arthropoda; class Thecostraca; order Balanomorpha; family Balanidae; genus Chirona; species Chirona hameri. The sequence goes on along the minus strand of JAXIVJ010000307.1, from coordinate 221,380 downwards.
TGTGTCCACACCAGGCACATTTTGTGAGGCCAACACTATTACACCGCAAGTCTTGGCTCCACGCTCTCTCTCGTGTTTTGAGACTATGATGCGCCATTAAAGTATTTCAATTTCATGACCGTGATTATTTGGGCCTCAAGCCTTGGCCTTGAGTATTTTGTTCGTACCACACCGTGTTCCAGGCATTTCAATTTGTCGTCTTGTAACAGGTTAGTGGCTTGTTGGTCACCAAAGGTTAAAAATACAGGATTTAATACAGGATTTTAAAGAGCAGTACATTTGAAGCTCAAAAACGTTTGGAACATGAAAATCGGTCGAGCCACATGACTGCAATGACCTTGAAAAAAACACCCAAAATTTTCAGATTTTTTTCCTCCCTGGCCCCCCATTTTTTAACAAAACAAAAATTTCGGGGTCAAAAAAGAGATCTTGTCATGACGAATCGAATGGCGTTTTCCCCATCGAAATCGACCGAGCGGTTCTCGATATCTCGGGGGGGGGGCAGAATCTGCCCCCGCAGGGTAACGTAATTCTGGCCGCCCGCAGGGAATAGGGTTAAGGACTCCTGCCGAATATATTTGATGTTTTATCCTGAAATGTGGTGCGTTGTTGAACATTTTTGCTCTGTCGAAAAGCTTCATATGGTAGCATGTGTTAAAAGCAGCATTACTGGACCAGCTAGCGAACGGTTCGCTGGTCCAGTAACGCTGTGTATATATACTGTATAATAACTAGCATAAGATTGTCAATGGCCAAGGGTTACCCTTCGCCATTGACAATATTATGCTAGTTGTGTAAACAATTATAGGATAATCATTACATTTGTACTTACTACTTTTATAAATAATTATTTTTACATAAGTTCCAAGTTCTTTCGAAGCACACAATGTCATAACATGCGCCACTTTTGAAATCGGCGTTACTTCTCGCAATCCATACTGAATATGTGAGTATGTTTTGGATTTTGTTTTTGTGGTACTTGATAATGTAGCCAAACCAATACCATATTCATCATTTTCAGGTACGGATACCCCTTATTAGCACATTCACAGCGATTTGGCAAGGTGGCTGGTTTCCTGTAAAGTTCTGAGCTAAAACTGATTGATCTATGCACGAATGGTATCAGTTCATTTACTTTGCACTTTTCACAACCAATGGTATACGGTGTAAGTCGGTCGACTGATAGCCCCTCCCATCGCCTGTCCGCTCCTCCCCCTCCCCCTCCCATCGCCTCCCACCGCCTCCCATCGCCTGTCCGCTCCTCCCCCTCCCATCGCCTCCCATCGCCTGCGCTCCTCCCATCGCCTCCCATCGCCTGTCCGCTCCTCCTCCTCCCCTCCCCCTCCCATCGCCTGTCCGCTCCTCCCCCTCCCATCGCCTGTTCGCTCTTCCCCCTCCCATCGCCTCCCATCGCCTGTCCGCTCCTCCCCTCCCCCTTCCATCGCCTGTCCGCTCCTCCCATCGCCTGTCCGCTCCTCCACATCGCCTGTCCGCTCCTCCCCATCGCCTCCCATCGCCTGTCCGCTCCTCCCCTCCCATCGCCTCCCATCGCCTGTTCGCTCCTCCCCTCCCCCTCCCATCGCCTCCCATCGCCTGTCCGCTCCTCCCCCTCCCCCTCCCATCGCCTGTCCGCTCCTCCCCTCCCCCTCCCATCTCCTCCCATCGCCTGTCCGCTCCTCCCCTCCCCCTCCCATCGCCTGTCCGCTCCTCCCCTCCCCCTCCCATCGCCTCCCATCGCCTGTCCGCTCCTCCCCTCCCCTCCCATCGCCTCCCATCGCCTGTCCGCTCCTCCCATCGCCTCCCATCGCCTGTTCGCTCCTCCCATCGCCTCCCATCGCCTCCCATCGCCTGTTCGCTCCTCCCATCGCCTGTCCGCTCCTCCCCTCCCCTCCCTTCGCCTCCCATCGTCTGTCCGCTCCTCCCCTCCCCTCTCATCGCCTCCCATCGCCTGTCCGCTCCTCCCATCGCCTGTCCGCTCCTCCCATCGCCTCCCATCGCCTCCCCCTCCCTCCCCTCCCATCGTCTGTCCGCGCTTCCCCCTCCCCTCCCATCGCCTTTCCGCTCCTCCCATCGCCTCCCCTCCCCCTCCTTCCCCTCCCATCGCCTGTCCGCTCCTCCCCCTCCCCTCCCATCGCCTGTCCGCTCCTCCCATCGCCTCCCATCGCCTGTCCGCTCCTCCCATCGCCTCCCCCTCCCCCTCACATCGCCTCCCATCGCCTGTCCGCGCCTCCCCCTCCCCTCCCATCGCCTGTCCACTCCTCCCATCGCCTCCCCTCCCCCTCCCTCCCCTCCCATCGCCTGTCCGCTCCTCCCCTCCCATCCCATCGCCTGACCGCTCCTCCCATCGCCTCCCATCGCCTGTCCGCAGAGTCTGCAGCGTTATCAGCTGCCGGACGAGATGATTCTCGAGTCGGGCAAGCTGGCCGAGCTGGACCGGCTGCTGCCGCCACTGCGCGCCGAGGGCAGCCGCGTGCTGCTCTTCAGCCAGTTCGTCATCATGCTGGACGTGCTGGAGGCCTACCTCACGCTCCGGGGACACCGCTACTGCCGACTGGACGGACAGACGGCCGTCACCGACCGGTGAGGGACGCACCCCACCCCTGTCGCACCCCAACCACAGTCCAGTGGGCTGCGGGGACTGGACGGACAGACGGCCGTCACCGATCGGTGAGGGACGCACCCCACCCCTGTCGCACCCCTACCACAGTCCAGTGGGCTGCGGGGACACCGCTACTGCCGACTGGACAGGCAGACGGCCGTCACCGATCGGCGAGGGCGGTCCTCCTCTCTGTCCATACTTCCACAGTCCCACTGACAACTACTCTTCAACCCTAGTTCTGTCGATGGCTGCTGAATGTGTTTCTTTTAGTCAACTCCAACCTGTCAGACCTCGCCGCCAGCCGCCTGTGACCGTGTCTCGTCTGACGCCATGTCCCCCTCCGTCCCCGACACTGCTCGTTGTCGCCGTCTCACCTGACGCCATGTTTCCTTGTCTCGTCTGACGCCATGTCCCCCTCCGTCCCCGACACTGCTCGTTGTCGCCGTCTCACCTGACGCCATGTTTCCTTGTCTCGTCTGACGCCATGTCCCCCTCCGTCCCCGACACTGCTCGTTGTCGCCGTCTCACCTGACGCCATGTTTCCTTGTCTCGTCTGACGCCATGTCCCCCTCCGTCCCCGACACTGTTCGTTGTCGCCGTCTCACCTGACGCCATGTTTCCTTGTCTCACCTGACGCCATGTTTCCTTGTCTCCCCTGACGCCATGTTTCCTTGTCTCGTCTGACGCCATGTCCCCCTCCGTCCCCGACACTGCTCGTTGTCGCCGTCTCACCTGACGCCATGTTTCCTTGTCTCGTCTGACGCCATGTCCCCCTCCGTCCCCGACACTGCTCGTTGTCGCCGTCTCACCTGACGCCATGTTTCCTTGTCTCGTCTGACGCCATGTCCCCCTCCGTCCCCGACACTGCTCGTTGTCGCCGTCTCACCTGACGCCATGTTTCCTTGTCTCGTCTGACGCCATGTCCCCCTCCGTCCCCGACACTGTTCGTTGTCGCCGTCTCACCTGACGCCATGTTTCCTTGTCTCACCTGACGCCATGTTTCCTTGTCTCCCCTGACGCCATGTTTCCTTGTCTCGTCTGACGCCATGTCCCCCTCCGTCCCCGACACTGCTCGTTGTCGCCGTCTCACCTGACTCCATGTTTCCTTGTCTCACCTGACGCCATGTTTCCTTGTCTCACCTGACGCCATGTTTCCTTGTCTCGTCTGACGCCATGTCCCCCTCCGGCCATCCTCGTCGCACCCCAGTCTGCAGCTGATTGACAAGTATAACGCCGACCGGGACATCTTCGTGTTCCTGCTGTCGACGCGCGCCGGCGGCCTGGGCATCAATCTCACCTCGGCCAACGTGGTCATACTGCACGACGTCGACTTCAACCCGCACAACGACCGGCAGGCCGAGTACCGCTGCCACCGCATCGGACAGACCAAGTGCGTGCTCGCGCGTGTACGCGTGTGTGATGCGCTCTCGGTGTCATTACGGTTGAGTTTGATTGCTCGCAACTGTGCAAATGTAGCCATTGAAATATGCTCCGATTGTTTGATTTTCTATGAGACATTTTGTTCGATGATGATCGCATAGTTTTGGTCACATTTCAAAGGCCCTACCAATGAATCGAAAGAGCGTATGAATTTAGCAATTTTACTTTAGATTCTGGGCGAATCTCAGTGCCTGTCTTGGTATAAATGAGAAATGTTACGATGTTGCGAAGCTATGCTGAGACTAAGTTAAAAAGTAAAATCAGCTGCCGGTCTTGTCTCGGTATAATATGTACCGGTGTTCCCCTCGCCCATCTGACCGCTGCCGGTCTAGTCTCGGTATACTATGTACCGGTGTTCCCCTCGCCCATCTGACCGCTGCCGGTCTTGTCTCGGTATGATGAGTGTCAGTGTTCCCCTCGCCCATCTGACCGCTGCCGGTCTTGTCTCGGTATAATATGTACCCCTCGGTGTTCCCCTCGCCCATCTGACCGCTGCCGGTCTTGTCTCGGTATAATATGTACCGGTGTTCCCCTCGCCCATCTGACCGCTGCCGGTCTTGTCTCGGTATAATATGTACCGGTGTTCCCCTCAGCCCATCTGACCCCTGCCGGTGTTGTCTCGGTATAATATGTACCGGTGTTCCCCTCGCCCATCTGACCGCTGCCGGTCTTGTTTAGATATAATATGTACCTGTGTTCCCCTCATCCCATCTGACCGCTGCCGGTCTTGTCTCGGTATAATATGTACCGGTGTTCCCCTCGCCCATCTGACCGCTGCCGGTCTTGTCTCGGTATAATATGTACCGGTGTTCCCCTCATCCCATCTGACCCCTGCCGGTGTTGTCTCGGTATAATATGTACCGGTGTTCCCCTCGCCTCACCTGACCTCTGTCGGTCTTGTCTCGGTATAATATGTGCCGGTGTTCCCATCTGACCGCTGCCGATCTTGTCTCGGTATAATATGTACCGGTGTTCCCCTCGCCCATCTGACCGCTGCCGGTCTTGTCTCGGTATAATATGTACCGGTGTTCCCCTCATCCCATCTGACCGCTGCCGGTCTTGTCTCGGTATAATATGTGCCGTTGTTCCTCTTTGACTGTTACCGGTCTTGTGTCGGTATAATATGTGCCGGTGTTCCCATCTGACCGCTGCCGATCTTGTCTCGGTATAATATGTACCGGTGTTCCCCTCGCCCATCTGACCGCTGCCGGTCTTGTCTCGGTATAATATGTACCGGTGTTCCCCTCATCCCATCTGACCGCTGCCGGTCTTGTCTCGGTATAATATGTACCGGTGTCCCCCTCGCCCATCTGACCGCTGCCGGTCTTGTCTCGGTATAATATGTACCGGTGTTCCCTTCGCCCATCTGACCGCTGCCGGTCTTGTCTCGGTATAATATGTACCGGTGTTTCCCTCGCCCCACCTGACCGCTGCCGGTCTTGTCTCGGTATAATATGTACCGGTGTCCCCCTCGCCCATCTGACCGCTGCCGGTCTTGTCTCGGTATAATATGTACCGGTGTTCCCCTCGCCCATCTGACCGCTGCCGGTCTTGTCTCGGTATAATATGTACCGGTGTTCCCCTCGCCCCACCTGACCTCTGCCGGTCTTGTCTCGGTATAATATGTACCGGTGTCCCCCTCGCCCATCTGACCGCTGCCGGTCTTGTCTCGGTATAATATGTACCGGTGTTCCCCTCTCCCATCTGACCGCTGCCGGTCTTGTCTCGGTATAATATGTACCGGTGTTTCCCTCGCCCCACCTGACCGCTGCCGGTCTTGTCTCGGTATAATATGTACCGGTGTTTCCCTCGCCCCACCTGACCGCTGCCGGTCTTGTCTCGGTATAATATGTACCGGTGTTCCCCTCTCCCATCTGACCGCTGCCGGTCTTGTCTCGGTATAATATGTACCGGTGTCCCCCTCGCCCATCTGACCGCTGCCGGTCTTGTCTCGGTATAATATGTACCGGTGTTTCCCTCGCCCATCTGACCGCTGCCGGTCTTGTCTCGGTATAATATGTATCGGTGTTCCCCTCGCCTCACCTGACCTCTGTCGGTCTTGTCTCGGTATAATATGTACCGGTGTTCCCATCTGACCGCTGCCGGTCTTGTCTCGGTATAATATGTACCGGTGTTCCCATCTGACCGCTGCCGGTCTTGTCTCGTTATAATATGTACCGGTGTTCCCCTCGCCCCACCTGACGGTGCCGGTCTTGTCTCGGTATAATATGTACCGGTGTTCCCCTCGCCCCACCTGACCTCTGTCGGTCTTGTCTCGGTATAATATGTACCGGTGTTCCCCTCGCCCCACCTGACCGCTGCCGGTCTTGTCTCGGTATATGTGCCGGTGTTCCCCTCATTCCATATGACCGCTGCCGGTCTTGTCTCGGTATAATATGTACCGGTGTTCCCCTCGCCCCACCTGACCGCCGCCGGTCTTGTCTCGGTATAATATGTGCCGGTGTTCCCATTTGACCGCTGCCGATCTTGTCTCGGTATAATATGTGCCGGTGTTCCCATCTGACCGCTGCCGGTCTTGTCTCGGTGTAATATGTACCGGTGTTCCCCTCGCCCCACCTGACCGCCGCCGGTCTTGTCTCGGTATAATATGTGCCGGTGTTCCCATTTGACCGCTGCCGATCTTGTCTCGGTATAATATGTGCCGGTGTTCCCATTTGACCGCTGCCGATCTTGTCTCGGTATAATATGTGCCGGTGTTCCCATCTGACCCCTGCCGGTGTTGTCTCGGTATAATATGTACCGGTGTTCCCCTCATCCCATCTGACCGCTGCCGGTCTTGTCTCGGTATAATATGTACCGGTGTTCCCCTCGCCCATCTGACCGCTGCCGGTCTTGTCTCGGTATAATATGTATCGGTGTTCCCCTCGCCCATCTGACCGCTGCCGGTCTTGTCTCGGTATAATATGTACCGGTGTTCCCCTCATCCCATCTGACCGCTGCCGGTGTTGTCTCGGTATAATATGTACCGGTGTTCCCCTCATCCCATCTGACCGCTGCCGGTCTTGTCTCGGTATAATATGTACCGGTGTTCCCCTCGCCCATCTGACCGCTGCCGGTCTTGTCTCGGTATAATATGTATCGGTGTTCCCCTCGCCCATCTGACCGCTGCCGGTCTTGTCTCGGTATAATATGTATCGGTGTTCCCCTCGCCCATCTGACCGCTGCCGGTCTTGTCTCGGTATAATATGTACCGGTGTTCCCCTCATCCCATCTGACCGCTGCCGGTGTTGTCTCGGTATAATATGTACCGGTGTTCCCCTCGCCCATCTGACCGCTGCCGGTCTTGTCTCGGTATAATATGTACCGGTGTTCCCCTCGCCCCACCTGACCTCTGCCGGTCTTGTCTCGGTATAATATGTACCGGTGTTCCCATCTGACCGCTGCCGGTCTTGTCTCGGTATAATATGTACCGGTGTTCCCCTCATCCCATCTGACCGCTGCCGGTCTTGTCTCGGTATGTACCGGTGTTCCCCTCGCCCATCTGACCGCTGCCGGTCTTGTCTCGGTATAATATGTACCGGTGTTCCCCTCATCCCATCTGACCGCTGCCGGTGTTGTCTCGGTATAATATGTACCGGTGTTCCCCTCATCCCATCTGACCGCTGCCGGTCTTGTCTCGGTATAATATGTACCGGTGTTCCCCTCATCCCATCTGACCCCTGCCGGTGTTGTCTCGGTATAATATGTACCGGTGTTCCCCTCGCCCATCTGACCGCTGCCGGTCTTGTCTCGGTATAATATGTACCGGTGTTCCCCTCGCCCATCTGACCGCTGCCGGTCTTGTCTCGGTATAATATGTACCGGTGTTCCCCTCATCCCATCTGACCCCTGCCGGTGTTGTCTCGGTATAATATGTACCGGTGTTCCCCTCATCCCATCTGACCGCTGCCGGTGTCGTCTCGGTATATGCACCGGTGTTCCCCTCGCCCCACCTGACCGTGTACGCCACCTCGGCTCTCCGCAGGGAGGTGCAGGTGATTAAGCTGATCTGCTCCAACACCATCGACGAGTGTATGCTGCGGGTGGGTCAGGAGAAGCTGAGTCTGGACCGCGACATCAGCAGTAGCGTGCCAGGTACGTAGGCCCGACCTCCGGTACCGACCTCTGTGAGCGGATCATACCGGTGTACACAGGCCAGGCACTCGCCAGGCGTACTCAGGATGCCGCCCTCCCGAAACGTGTTACACAAACGCCAGATAGTGCACAATATGCGTGTATTATAGACGAAACATTAGCCATTTTGAATTGGAATCAGTTTTGCGAGCCATATGCATCTTATACTTTTGTGAATCAAAAACTGTTTGACACAGCAACCTGTAACACTCTTGAGAAGTAGGCCATGAGTAGAGTAGGAGAAGTAGGCCATGAGAGCAACGTTATGCAAATCAGGCTGGCTGAAGTTACACACACCTAAGACCTAGGGCATCGCCATCTGAAGGGAGCAGATGCTCCTAAGCTTTGCCCACAGATACTCAAAGGTCCAACCGGTCCACGGCGTCGTTCGGCGTATCCAGGCCACCAGACAGGTTGTCCGCTGGATTGACCTTGTCCCCCGTTTGACTGTGTTTCAGAAGGGGAGCAGGGCCCGTCAGAGGATCCGAAGGACGTGCGACACCTGAGTGGTCTGACCCCTGTCTGGCTGTGTTTCAGGAGGGGAGCAGGACCCGTCAGAGGATCCGAAGGACGTGCGACACCTGCTGGCGCTGGCACTGGAGTGTGGGGAGGACTAATGACGCTGCCGCCTAGGTGACCGATTATAAAGTGCAGCAGCGTCATCTGCAGGCTGGCCGTGCGGGCGCCGTCTGACTGTGGACCGCCGAGTTCAGCGGACCGGCTGACCGCCGACTCACCAGCGGCAGTGTCGGCTGGCTGTCGTGACGCCGGACTCACCAGCGCGGCAGTGTCGGCTGTCGTGACGCCGAGACAGGACGTGCGGTAGAGCACGATCCCCTCACGCCACCGTGCCGCGCTGAGACCGGCGACCGGCACTGCCATGACCTGGCTAAGGTCGGGGCAGGGTCGGCTTCATCACGGCCGGCGGCCCCTTTAGCTGTTGCACAACCTGCCGTTGTTGGGAGGAGGTGAAGCTCCGCTGCTCTGGCGCACTCGGCGTCGGGCATTTACGTGCACAGCGGGTCTCCGATCTTCGCGCTGGGAGCTAGTTAAGTTGTTCCTGATACCATGGACTTTGTTGACTGTCAATTGGCTACTTCGCCATTTGTTGTCTGCATTTATTTTGCATCGTTTGTATGTTTCAATGGTTCAATTCGATGTAATTGTCTGTGAACGTTGAGTCAACTTGTTTCGGCGGTGTGACTAGTAGTCCCGACATGTCTTCTGTATCCGGTGAAGGCGATGATTCGTCGGGCGGTGGGACGAGCAGTCGCGACGTACAGTCTTCTGTATCCGGTGAAGGCGGCGAGGATTCGCCGTCAGATGTGTACCTTTCAGTGCGAGATTACGTCTCGGTTGTTGAACAGTGTTCTGTTCGAGACGTTCTCGCCCTGACCCGCTCTCACTGACTAGGGCACCGTTACTTCACTCTGCCGGGAGCGCCGGCGAACGGCTGTCACAAGATCAAGCTGGTACTCCACTTGTATCAAACTGGTACTCTGTTCCGCCTGAGACTTAAACCGGGAGCTGCTGCCGTTCGGCTTGCAACTTTAACAGGGAGCTGCTGTCGGAGTGGATCATCCTTGCAGACCATCGCCGCAAACTTCGGCTGTGATGTGTTGCTGTATGCTCAGGTCAGGCCGCGACCAATGCGCCACGAAAGTCCGCTCAACCGTTTGAACATCTGAGTTTACTCAACCTCCTCAGTTCCTTAGATCTCGCAGACTGATCACGAGACGCATTCGCACAAAATCCCGGCCTCAGCTCATCTGATCTGACTTTGATTTGTGATGGGTTGTGATAAACGTGCGCTACAGAATACAGTATTTTGTGAAAAGGAGAGTTTCTCACATTGACATGCATCGTTTTATAGTTTCTGAGACTTATGCTGGGAGCATAGCGGCATCAAAGACGCATGCCTATGTCAAAGGCAGCTTTGGTAGCGATACAACAGATCCACTGCGGTTCACGAGCAGCGATACAACAGATCCACTGCGGTTCACGAGCAGCGATAGAACATATCCATTGCGGTTCACGAGCAGCGATAGAACAGATCCATTGCGGTTCACGAGCAGCGATAAAACAGATCCATTGCGGTTCACGAGCAGCGATAGAACAGATCCATTGCGGTTCACGAGCAGCGATAGAACAGATCCATTGCGGTTCACGAGCAGCGATACAACAGATCCACTGCGGTTCACGAGCAGCGATAGAACATATCCATTGCGGTTCACGAGCAGCGATAGAACAGATCCATTGCGGTTCACGAGCAGCGATAAAACAGATCCATTGCGGTTCACGAGCAGCGATAGAACAGATCCATTGCGGTTCACGAGCAGCGATAGAACAGATCCATTGCGGTTCACGAGCAGCGATAAAACAGATCCATTGCGGTTCACGAGCAGCGATAGAACAGATCCATTGCGGTTCACGAGCAGCGATAGAACATATACATTGCGGTTCACGAGCAGCGATAGAACATATCCATTGCGGTTCACGAGCAGCGATAGAACAGATCCATTGCGGTTCACGAGCAGCGATAGAACAGATCCATTGCGGTTCACGAGCAGCGATAAAACAGATCCATTGCGGTTCACGAGCAGCGATAGAACATATCCATTGCGGTTCACGAGCATCGATAGAACAGATCCATTGCGGTTCACGAGCAGCGATAAAACAGATCCATTGCGGTTCACGAGCAGCGATAACAGATCCATTGCGGTTCACGAGCAGCGATAAAACAGATCCATTGCGGTTCACGAGCAGCGAAAGAACAGATCCATTGCGGTTCACGAGCAGCGATAACAGATCCATTGCGGTTCACGAGCCGCGATAACAGATCCATTGCGGTTCACGAGCACCGATAGAACAGATCCATTGCGGTTCACGAGCAGCGATAAAACAGATCCATTGCGGTTCACGAGCAGCGATAGACCAGATCCATTGCGGTTCACGAGCATGCATACTTTTGTTTTACTTATGTGAGCATGTGGCCTTGTCCATTAAAGCAAAATGTTTACCTTGAAGCCACAAATTGATGACAAGTTGGCCAGCCCCCAAATTGATAATCTTATGACTTGATATGACCGGCTACTACCATAATCAACAATGAGGTAGTGTGGAAACTAATCCGCCAGATGTCTGCGCGCCGGTTAGGTTCACCGGCGGCCGGCCCGCGTTGTGCAGCACGTGAGACGGCCGCCAGAAGGGTGGCTCTAAAAATAGCTGTTTGCGAAAATGATACAGGACCACATCTGGTGCTTCTTTAAAGTTGTGTTAGTTGAATGATGCCCCTTTCGATGATATCAACTGATTATGAGAGAGTGCTTCGCGCTCGCTCGTCCTTCCGTGGAGTAAGATAAAAATATGAATATGAGCGGACCGGCCAGACCCGTGGCGACGCTTTTGAGAAGCTTATATCTCTGCAACCGCACGTCCGATTGACAAGCCGACTTCTTTGCTGAACAGCCCCCATCCAACCTACCCTGTTTGAGACCAGTGCCGACTCATGTGGGTGACTACCACTGCGCGTGGCGCGTGCCGCGTGCCGTGTTGAAAATAGTTTTGTCGCGAAAACTTCGCAACGGCTGGGCCGATTGTGTTCAAATTTGGTGTGTGGTTAGGGACCCCTCAGCTGCTGCCTTCCCACAAGTCGGGGATGGGGTGCCCCTGCACGTGCGCATCCCTATTATATATACCAGTAAGGCGCCGTAGTTGGCGATGAAAGAGCGAGCGCGAAGGAAATGTATGGGGAATTTCAACTCGATCAGGCAAGTAGTTTCGAGATACAAAAAAGGGTGCGCACGTGCAGGGGCACCCACCTTTGACTTGTGGGGAAAGTGGGGGCTGAGAGGTCCCTAACCACGCACCAAATTCGAACACAATCGGCTCAGCCGTTCCTCAGATACAGAATAGGAGTGTGCACGTGCGCACGTGCAGAGGTACCCCACCCCTGACTTGTGGGAAACTGGCGGATGAGAGGCCCCTAACCACACGAAATTTTCACATAATCTGCCCAGCCGTTGCGGAGCTATTGTGAGAAAACACCTTTCAACACCCCTCACGCGGCACGCGCCACGCGCAGTGGTAGTCACCCACATGGGTCGCCACTGGTCTCAAACAGGGTAGGCTAGATGGGGCTGCTCAGCAAAGAAGTCCGCTTGTCAATCGGACGTGCGGTTGCAGAGATATGACCTTCTCAAAAGCTCGGGCCGGGCCGCTCAATCAGATTTTCCCCATACACCACGGAAGAACGAGCGAGCGCACGGCTGAGCCGATTGTGTTCAAATTTGGTGCGCGGTTAGGGACCTCATTGCCGCCACTTCCCCACAAGTCAGGCTGTGTCTTATCAAGCTTATGCTATGATGATTATGAACTACTCCAGCTACTCCACGGTGCTTCTGCACGTGCACACCCCTATTCTATATCTCGGGAACGGCTGAGCCGATTGTGTGCAAATTTGGTGTGTGGTTAGGGACCTCTCAGCCGCCACTTCCCCACAAGTCAGGGGTGGGGTGCTTCTGTGATACAATCTATGATGCCGCCCCTGGCAAATAATCTATGATGCCGCCCATGGCAAACAATCTATGATGCCGCCCATGGCAAACAATCTATGATGCCGCCCCTGGCAAACAATCTATAATGCCGCCCCTGGCAAACAATATATGATGCCGCCCCTGGCAAACAATCTATGATGCCGCCCCTGGCAAACAATCTATGATGCCGCCCCTGGCAAACAATCTATGATGCCGCCCCTGACAAACAATCTATGATGCCGCCCCTGGCAAACAATCTATGATGCCGCCCCTGGCAAACAATCTATGATGCCGCCCCTGGCAAACAATCTATGATGCCGCCCCTGGCAAACAATCTATGATGCCGCCCCTGGCAAACAATCTATGATGCCGCCCCTGCCCTGATACAAACCTTTCTCTGTCACCCTGCTATCTGGATGGATGTTTGAAGAATTCCACCCGTATCAGTTATTACTGTAAAATAGATTTGCGTTTCAATCAGATCAGTCTCTTCCCTGTTGTTATTGCATTCGGCAATATCAAGAGGCTTTTCAGGTCCATCGTGCTCATGTTAGGGTAATCATCCAGGATAGGTAGTATTCGATTGTGGTGAATTCGATTGTGGTGCATTCGATTCATTCCACTGGACATATTTACAACAAAAAAAATCCTTTTGAACGAAAAATTGCATACCTTTGCTAACAGTGGTGGACCGCGCTACCGTGCCTTTGCGTAGGCGCCAGCCGCCAGGGTGAACCCATTGACCTACTTAAGGGCCTGTTCCCGTGGCGCCTCTAACCCCCTCAAAGTTGCTCCAACTTGCAACTGCCGTATCCCAATGCACAGACAGTTGCAAGTTGGAGGAAGTTAGAGGCGCCACTGGAACAGGCCCTAAGTATAGGCGAACTAATCCAGCTGCAGTTGCAACTTGGAGCAACTTGGAGAAGGTTAGAGGCGCCACTGAAACAGGCCCTAAGTATAGACTAACTACTCCAGCTACTCCAGACGAACTAATCCAGCGCCGCCCGGCAGCCGTTCCCGGTTGAAGCGACACTAGCGCCGCAGCGGAGAGGGTGTGAGTTAGCGCGGCAATGCTTTTGCTATGGCGGAGGGGCGATATTGGACAATAATCACCGTGAACGTTCAGGCAGAATATTTGTATTCCATGTTATTCATTATGAATGTATCTACGTCCTCAAACCTTTTCCAGTGCGCTACCTCAAGCAGTTTTTTAGTTACAGGCCGACAAATATCGCCGTTCCGACATAGCAAAAGCATTGTGCCACGCCTCTGCGGCGCTAGTGTCGCCTAGCGGCAACGGCTGCCGGGCGGAGTAGTTAGTCTATACCTGCATATGGGCCTGTTCCCGTCGCACCTCTAACCTCCTCCAAGTTGCTCCAACTTGGAGGTTAGAGGTGCCACTGGAACAGACCCCATGTCAATGTGTGAAGCTAACCGGCTCACGGAGACACCTAGCGGCGGGCTTGGAACTAAATTATTCCACAGTACCCCATTGATGTCGAACAGACCAACAAAGCTGGAGGCGACGATACCGCCATTTTCTCTGTGCACTTGGAAGACGTGAGTCAATGTTCGTCTTCCCTTTGAAGCACGTTCACTACCTACCAGAGTAACTTACCGCATCAGATCTCGGCCATCAATTAGCTTGAACAACATGAAGAGATGCTCCACTCAATGGGTGCTGGACCTACCAACAGGCAACACCGGCAGTGGCGGCCGAAGGTATTTTCGGATGGGGGGGGGGGGGGCAAAGAAACTCAAGGGGCCACCTCAGCCAAAGGCCCCCCCCCCAAAAAAAAAAAAATGGCGCGAAACGGTATCTCCTCGAATTTAGGTCACTATATTTTGCAGGGCCTCTAAACGGTCGCAAAAAAACGTCGGACAGGCCCGTGTTGAAGTCTCAGGCCTTCCGAGGGCCCCTCATGCCTACCGAGGGCCCCCTCAGGCCTACCGAGGGCCCCCTCAGGCCTACTGATGGCCCCCTCAGGCCTACCGAGGACCCCCTCAGACCTACCGAGGGCCCCCTCATGCCTACCGAGGGCCCCCTCAGGCCTACCGAGGACCCCCTCAGGCAGACTGAGGGTCTTCTGTTGGCCTCAGAGCGCCCCCATACTGGCTGGGGGCACCTCGGGTCATTTTTAGGTCAACAAGGAAAAGGTTGAACTAACTTCTTAGAGGGCCACCCTTACAAATTTATGGGGACAAAATCATGTTTGCCCACCCAACTTCTTGAGTGTGTGGGGGAGGGGGCAGCTGCCCACCCACTCTTCCGCCGCCTTTGAAAAACGGTCAATTATCATAGATTAGCGCAGTATCAAAGGTCACCACCCCAAGGTTTATATATATATATATATATATATATATATATATATATATATATATATATATATATATATATATATCCAGTGGCGGATCCAGAGGGGGATAGGGGATGGGGGCATGAGGCCATGAAAGGGCCCACTAAAGCTTGAGGGGCTCCGCTTTTCTACCTGACAGCCTCCTAGATGGAATCCTGGATCCGCCATTGTCTATAGCCAACATTGGTCAACAGTACAAAGTCTGGTAGTTGTGTGTGTAAGAAGACTAGAGTTGAACTATTCACAACCAAGTTCCGATCACAATCACCTAACAAGACAGAGCACTGAACCACTTCTAATCGTCACAAATGACATGACACCCACGATCAAACCAAAGGCACGTTCCCGAGACCACCCAGAGACGTTCAACCATGCTGATACACTGGCACTCAACGTTTCCCACTCTAACTTCGTCACCAAAACCACGTCAAGAGTTGAGCACATCAGTGACCCCACCAAACCGTACTGGCCACTTGAAGGGTTTCCTGAGTCACCTCACAAACTTTGCACACGACTTTTCACGAAGGCCAAACAAAATGTTCACCAGCCTTTCGTTACGCGCCAACATATATGGTGGATGCTACACAACAATATGTCACAGCCTTTTTGCACAACTTGTCAAGGCCTAAATAAGGCAAGATAAGCCGGCACGAGTTTTGACACTTACCATGCGTTGGGCGACATCAAACTCACCAACAACCGGGACTCGCACCACACCGACAATATCTGCGACGAACATGTCCACCTCCTCTGCTGCACGAGCAGTCCACGATTGACGAACGACGAAGTTCACCTACACTATACTACACGAACACCATACGAACAACCAGCAGCGCTCAGGGCACATCCAGCGCACGCACTGAGTTTGACTGATTTGGAAACGGTTCAAAGGGACGCGCACCAAATACACTAGCTCCCACAACAAATATCCCCCCCCCCCCCCCCCGTGACTTGACCCAACGGATAAAACTGTGTAATTCAACACATGCTCACCGAAAGGAACATCTCCGACCAGGGACAGGCGGTGAGTAACACCACTAAGGCCAAACAATCAGGGCTTGGCTTCGACAAATTGCCGATAAAACGCGCACTGGGGGGGGGGGGGGGGGGGGCAATGTCAAGGGTAGGATCGAGAGGACGCTCGACACGGCTTTCACGGAACACAACGCCAACCATCGACTTCTGTTCGCTACCGGTGTCAATTTATGGCGACACTGCGAAGCAACCCAGGCGACCGTACGCCGGCCGGTGTGACCAACGATCGGACGCATTTTCCGGCAGTTCACAACACTCACCAATTAGTTACTGGCCATCCGCTCACCCACACAAAACTTACACACATATAGGTTCAAAGAAGAACCCGCCACGCTGACCTAGTCGGCGTCGAAACTCACTCGGCGATACTCGCACCAAAATAACTCCCGAATACAGTTTCTGCAACGGACCCAGACGTTTACCAGTTCTCCTGTACGGAGCACCCGACGAACGAACGAACTCAACACAAACCATGAAAGTTCACCCGCCTTAACAATACCACCTGACTAAGCCCGTCTATCTTAAAGGAAATAGTTCACCTTCAACATTATTTTTGAACTGAGATAGCAGTTTTGTAGCCAGTGTTGGGAAACCCCTATCTGCAAGTTCGCTCGACTGAAAAGACTTTCCAGCCGAATATATTTGATTTTGTTGGCGAAGGAATGCGGTGCTGGCGAAAGAATGTGGTGCTGGATCTAGCCCGGGCAGAGGCTATGCCATCAGCCAATCAGCTTGCAGCTGGTGCTAGCAAGCGAACCACCGGCCGCCGGTTGGCACATCTCTAATGCGAGTCTATCCTTACGAGACTACTTTCGAATCGGATTGGCTGAACCATTTTTTAAATTCACGTGACGTCAGGACTCTGACTCAGAGAGTATGCATATAACAATACTAATTTACGGCCTTCTTTCCTGAATGGGCGAGATATAAGGCAATTTTTGACAATATAAAAAGATATTGTATTAAAAATATAATCAAATCGTGTTTGGGACAAATTTCCAAGGTGAACTATTTCCTTTAAACACGGACTTAATCACGGCGTTTGGCGGATCTTAAACATGGCGTTTTCTCATAGTTTGCACCCAACAAATGGTAACCGACCACCAACTCAACTGCACAAGACTTGCACATAGAGGTTCGGAGAAACACCTGAGACGTTCCCCTCCCCAGCGTCGCAATTTCCTCGACGATACTGGCACCAAAGAACCAACTCAGATTACCCAAATACGTCGACAGTTTCTGCAACGGACCCAGACGTTTACCAGTTCTCCTGTACGGAGCACCCAAAACGAATCATAAACGTTCACCCGACTTAACAACACCACCTAACTAAGCCGTCTATCTTATGCACGGACTGACGCATTTTCTGGCAGTTAACACCCACCAAATCGTACACTCAAGACTTGCACACACAGGTTCAGATAAGAACCCGAGACGTTCCTCTGTTCTGCGACGCAGCTCCCTTGAAGATACTGCCACCAAGAGGACAAACTCCCATTACCGAAACACGTTGGAAGTTTCTGCAAAGAACCTAGACGTTTACCGATTATCTTGTACCTAACAAACCAACACCAAAAAACGAGCCACGAACGTCCACCCGCCTTACCAGCACCACCTTACTACTTCGGCACCAAACCAACGAGCTTTGGTGACTTGTGCTCTCCCGACGACCACCACGCATGCACTCGGCCCAACCCCAAGAGTACCGAAACGAACGCTTTTACACACCCACCCTGGCACGCCCCACTAATTCCAGACACTTCGCTCAATGTGTTAGCACCTCGTACGAACTCTCGTGACGATACCGGCACGAACACCGAGCTTTCCGCAACTTCACCGACCAAACCACCTGACGGCCACAGGTGTTCGTAGCGTACCTGAAGACACCGTCCCGCACATAGCGGGAGAGATCGAACCTCCATCTCAAACTGAACCATCTCCAACACACAGCCACACACCAGCCGAACATTTATTCAAAACGGGCAGCACGATGAGACAGCCGTCACGTCTAGCGTCGGACAAGTCACACATCTACGACACCCACCGCGGAGCCGCACAAGGGCCTACCACCAGCACTGCCGGGCAGAGGGTCGGGGGAACTGCAGTGCCATTTGGCAGGTGGACGCCTGCTGGCCAGGTAGCCAGCCTCTTCCAGTGATAGACAGCAGAACAGAGGCGACACAGCCGGACACACGACATGTCTCGGACCGGCTACCTACAGCCAGCGCATACGGTACAGTCTGCCACCCACGGCTGGCGGCCACGGCCACCAGAACGAGCGCCGGCTGGCGGCTCTCTTCCAGAAACGCTACAAACCGGGAACCACCTGCTGTGCCCGGCTCCTCCAGACGCCGCGTCCAGCGGGTTAAACACCTTCTCTCCACCGACCACCGACAATGGCGACACACCATGACGCCACAATGATGCAGCCGAAAAGTGCCGACAACTCACACGGACAAGCCTGCTGTGAACAACACAAGTGGAATTAAACGCACAGAGACACTGACTGGGCACAGGCGCAGTGGCTGTGTGCCTGTGAGCTAAGACACTGGCGTGTAACTCACAAGATACACGATACCAAAACACACCCCACGGCAGCACAAATGAACAAGAGCCGGAATAAGACAACCACCGCCTGTTCACCAGATTTCACAGTTCTAGTACGTCACCGTGTGTAGCATCTGTTTGTCAAGTGCTACTTACTTGCGTTGCGAGTTGGTATGAATATGCCATGAATGTTTGATGCGGTGTGCTGTATGGCTGTCCACATTCCTCACGTGATAGGAATGCAAATTTTGCTACCAAATGAAATCTACATACACAACCCTGCTGCACCATGAATACCCAGGAGTGGCGTATGCCAATGGATGTGTCCGCGGGATCTACATCAGATGTGCCTTGCTGACAACTGTACAGGTGTACAGGCACGTCTTTCGCTACCAGCCGTGCGGCAGGCAGGTCCTCGTTCTGCCTTCTGAGTCGTATTTACATCAGTTGTGGAGCTTCCGGGATGCGTGCCTGGCATACTCACCTGTCGAGTGGCGCACTGCCACCACGGTCGCGCGTCGTCGTCCTGGCGGCAGTTCTGACCTGCGGCCTGTGCAGCCGCGCTGGCCCGCCACACCTACTGGGACTTATTGGCCAGCTCCTTACCAGAACGCTTCAGCTGCACCCGCAGCCGCCGGTTGCCGACCAGGAAGTTATCCATGCCCTGGATGGCCATCTCCGCGCCCGCCGGGTTGTCGTACGACACGAAGCCAAAGCATTTCGACTGGCCTGTGAGCTTGTCAAGGAACACCTTGGCCGAGATGACGTTGCCGAACGGCGAGAACATGTTGGAGAGGTCAGCGTCGTTGCACTGCGGCGGCAGGTGGTAGATGAAGAGGTTGCAACCATCGGGGCCCTCCACCTGCACCCGGTTAAAGCCAATGCCGGACGGCTGAGACGGCCCGGCGCCGGCCAGCGGTGGGGGACCCGCGAACTTGCCCGAGCCGCCGCCGAAGTTGTTGCCGGATTGGTTGCCAAAGTTGCCGCCGCCGGAGCCGAAGTTGTTGGGCGGCGCGTTGCCAAAGTTGCCGCCGGTGTTGTTGTTTGCGGCGTTGCCTGGCGGCGGTCCCTGGAACTGCTGTCCGCCCTGCTGCTGGTTCCCGCCGGGACGGTTCAGGCTCCCGGCCGCCTGCAGCATCATGGCCAGCGCTGAGGCCGGGTTCTGGTTCTGCTGGTTACCCTGCGGACCCATGTTGGGCGGCGCCATGCCGAACTGGTTGTTGGGCGGCGGCCCGCTGGGCCCGCCCTGACCGGCCAGCGAGGACAGCGCGCTGGCTGCCTGGCTCAGCTGCTGCAGCAGGTTCACCGCCTGCGGGTTGTTCATCAGCGGGTTGTCCTGGTTGTTCTGCTGGTTGTTCATCTGGCCGCCCATCAGACTGGGCGGAGGCTGCTGCATGTTCTGAGACGGCGGCGGCCGGTTGCCCCAGTTGTTGCTGCTGTTGCTGTTGTTGCCGCCCCATTTGCCAAGGATGGCGTTGTTGTTGCCGTTGTTGGCGTTGTTGTTGCCCCACCTGTTGGACGCCATCGGCTGCCGGTTGGCACCGCCGAGCGGTGGGCCGCCGAAGCCGCCGCGGCCGGCGCCCATCTCTCGTGACGAGTCGGCCAGCTTCACCACCAGCGGCGCCGAGCAGCCCTCCATGGTGCGAGAGTGGTGCACGCCGCGGATCGCCGCGATCGCGTTCTGGCGCGACATGAACGTGACGAACGCGCAGCCCTTACTCTGCTTCTTGGCGTCGCACAGCACGGTGCATTCCTCCAACGGTCCGAACTTGTGGAACAGCGACCAGACGGCCTCTTCGTCCGCCTGCTTTCCGATCATGCCCACGAACAGTTTGCGGTCGCTGCGGTTTTCTACGTCAGCAGGCTTCATCTGCATCGAGTGGTGCATCCCGGGCAGGGTGCGCACGTTGTGCAACTTGTTCTGCGCCTGCAGTGCCGACTTGCGCGTGAAGTAGATGACGAAGCAGCAGCCGCGGCTAGCGCCGGTGGCGCGGTCCTTCAGGACGCTCAGCTCGTAGACGGGCCCGAACTCCTCGAACACCTTGCGCACTTCGGAGTCTTCCATGCGGCGCGGGATCTGGCCGGCGAACATCTTGATCGTGTCCGGATCGGGGTGGCCGACGTTGCGCCGCTTGGCGGCCAGGTCGCTGCCCTCAATTGCAGCGTCGCCGGCACCACGTTTCAGGGGGCCGCTGGGGGCCACGACCGCCTCGTCGGTGCCGGCCTTGGCCAGCAGACCGGCGCCGGCCGGCTTCTGGTCGCCGCCGCTGCCCGGCGCCGCGGCCGCCTTCGCCACCAGGCCAGCCTTGCTCAGAATGCCGCCGCCCGTGGTCGCCGGCGGCTCCGAGTCGGTGTCAGGCTTCACATTACTGCCGTTGTTCATGGTGGCTGAATCGGTGCTGGACATATCCATTAACAAAGCAACTTAAGCTTCAGTCTTGAGTTGATTGATCTGTAACCGATACAAGTAATTGAGCTTGGCATATAGACAGCCACATATACAAAGCAAAAGTAAATGCAGCTTGGAAATTGATAACAGAAAAATGACACTTGAAAAACTTGTCTTGAAAGCCTGGACCTTGTTGTAATATGTGCAGCCCGGTACTATATTAAGCAGTAAAGCCCTGTTGAGCGAATGAGCAGCAACAAAGTAAAGCAGAGTTAAATGCACGCCGCAGGCGCACCAAGGATCACTTGAGAGGGTCCGTAGGTTAGGGTAGGTCAGGTTTTATATATCAATTTAGTCCAACCTTTTGAATGGAAGGCTTTCCGAGATCAGGACCCGCGCTAAGTACAGCTTGTTGCGCAGGTCCTAGAGCTTGCTGCGCAGGTCCTGACCCCTACTGTCCGATCGGGCAGTTCCTGGCCGCCGGCAGAATTTAGAGGCGAAAGTTGTACGTGCCCAACATACCTGGACACGGTCCACCCTCGCCCTCTGACTTTGAGTGTGACCGCTGCCACCGGCCGCAGGCCATCCCAGTCGGGGGCAAATGGCGAGCGCCGAAACGACTCGAACCCGGCCTGCCACACCGGGTGAGGTCAAAAGCCGTGCTCTCCCGACTGAACTACATGGGCAGATGGAATTTGGTTTGGGAATTGCCCATGTGATTTTCTGATATATATATATTCCGTATTAAAAACAAAAAATATCTTTGAAAAGTTCGATTTTCTGAGCATGAAAAAACGGATTTTTGCATTTTCGGGCGTCAAAAACCAAAAGTTTCACAAATCCGAGACAGCAATTGTGTAGCCTTTACCATTTGCTACCTTTTGACGTTTTGAAATTCGCTACCTATACCAGAGAAGAAAAAAATCGCCGTAATTGCTTCATTTTTGCACAGATGTAAAATTGATGTAGGAGAATGTACCCGAAGTTTCACGTTGATAGCGCTATTGGGGATTTGAGCTATTGCGAAAGTTAATTGGGGGGGGGGGGGGGGCGTTAAACGCCCCCTGTAATGGCGGGTTAACAGCACCAATGATCTTCTAATACGACCCAAGGCTGGTCAAGTAGCATGAAAAGGTTAGGAATCAGGAACTTTAAAGGGAAGAATACACAACATTGCAGAGAATGTTTTCTTTAGGTCTGAAGAAGGACGAAAATAACGTTAAAAGGAATGTTTCACCTTTGTATTGGTTTTGAACTGAGATAGCCATTATCTTTGGCCGCTATTGAAATGTCGAAAATACTAAGGTCATTTTCCCCAAAACTTAGCCGTTTTTAAGAACTTTAATTTATAGTTGTCAAAATAGGGTCTAGGCTCTAGTGCCGCCGCTGATTGGCTGACAGCGACTTTGTCAGCCAATCCCACTTTGTCAGCCAATCAGCGGCGGTATATAGCTCAATAATGACGTCATCACAAATTTAAAAACTGAATTTGTATAGGGTAGGGTAGGGTAGGGTAGGTAAGTTAAGCGACTTTTCGAGAGATAAAAATATCACCATCGTTTCCAGCAGCACTTACCTCATATTTTCAACTACAACCAGCGTATATTTGAAAACTTTCAGAGAGGTGAAACATTCCTTTTAACCCTATTCCCTGCGGGCGGCCAGAATTACGTTAACCTGCGGGGGGTGGGGCAGATTCTGCCCCCCCCCCCCCCCCCCCCCGAGATCTCGAGAACCGCTCGGTCGATTTCGATGGGGAAAACGCCATTCGATTCGTCATGACAAAAGCTCCCTTTTTGGACCCCGATTTTTTTCTCTCGAAAATCGGGGGCCAGGGGGCAAACAATCCGATTTTTTTTTGATTTTTTTAAAGGTGGCCATGTGGCTCGACCGATTTTCATGCCCCAAACGTTTTTGAACTTCAAATGTATTGGTATTTAATATACCAAAAGACAAAAAAAAAAAAATCATAGGCATATTCAGGGAATGTAAAATGGGGAGAACTTCTGGGAAAAAATATGTGCCGTTTGTGATTTTTTGGGACGACATGAACGTCACATGTGGGCATTATATGCTGTAATGTTAAATTTGATATATTGCGCATAGGCGGATCCAGGAAAACATGGGGGCACCATGCGTGTAACGCTTTTATCATCTTACTAATTTGAAGTTGGACCTAATTTGAGGGTGGGTATCGCCTCCCATTTTTTATCCAGAGTGCGCCTCTGCCCAAAAAATATGTACAATCCCAGTATCTATGATGCATATTGCATTGAAATGGTTTCTGACGCATTTATTGCACTGCAAACCACGAAGGAAGTATGCGACGCAAAACCGCATTCGTAACACCCTCCCCAAAACAGGAGCCTGGAACCGCCTCTGCAGTACCGATTTTCGCAAAATTTTGACAACTGCCATTCAATTTTGGGAAAATTCACAAAGTTTAACCCTATTTGTAACAGGGGGGCGGGGGCGGATTCCGCCCCCCCCCCCCCATG
Source organism: Chirona hameri (assembly GCA_036785665.1). NCBI lineage: Eukaryota > Metazoa > Arthropoda > Thecostraca > Balanomorpha > Balanidae > Chirona > Chirona hameri. The sequence continues at coordinate 197,846 of JAXIVJ010000307.1, read as the reverse complement.
TTTTTCGCAGATATCTCCAGAACGGCTGGGAGCAGGCCCATGAAATTTTGGGACTTTTCATAGAATTGAATACCGGATTTGGAGTCAAAATTTTGAGTTCTTAAGCTGAACAGAGGCGGTTCCAGGGCACAGTTTTGGGTGGGTTCGGAGGCGACATTTGGCGATAATTCGGAAATGCGATCTTCACGGTTTCTTCCTAACTGCCTCAAGTATGAAGGAGTTACATCGGTTTACGGTGATTGCAACAAGTGCAAATTAGTTGATGTTAATGAAATATCATAAAAATTGCATGGCAGAGGCGGTTGCAGGGGCGGGTTTCCAGGAAGTATTCAATGCTTGACGGGAAGCCAATAGAGCAATGCAAGGGACATTTATAGCTATCAAGATGTAAAAGATAGCTTCTGCTTCCATTATTTGCATAATTTATTACATATAGTTTCAGGGGCATGTTCAGGCACATGAAAAGGGGGTGACTGGCATGGTGATGACGATATGCCAGCGATAACGGCGCAATAGACGTTTAGCTTATAATGATATATGTACATATGAGGCCAGAAAAGGGAATAAAGTCTTCTTTTTTTTGCAGAGGCGCGCTCAGGAATGGAAGAAAGGGGGTCATATTATTGCAAGGAAACTAAGAGGCATGGGCGTACAATGACATAACATACTGCAGTTTTCGGATGAAACACGTACCACATGCTACTCTACGAACGATTATAAGATAAAAGGCGAGTCCAGGTAGGGTAAAAAGGGGGTAAGCAATGTTAATTGCAGTTGTAGTGAAATACTCACTGTTGACTAGTTCCTATCATAATAGCGGATAATATACTTATCAAAAGGTCTTGCGCCGCCCCAGTTTGGATCCTGGATACGCCTATGATGAATTAAAACATGCAAAAAGGAACTATCTACGATCAGTAACATATTTATAGTGCTGGGTAGCAACTTGTCTGCGGTTAATATTTTTTTCCCAATTTAACCTCCCTTTTTCACTAACCTGGTACCGCCTATGGCAAAAAATATGATTTATAACTGTTTTGTATAATGTCACAATCATATACCATTTCATTTATCAAAAACCCAACATCAAAAAATGGTTTTATTACGCATTTACTTCACCCCCATATTGAGTGACCTGCACACGCCTATGATTTTTGAATTTTCAAACGTCACCGTCATATATCAATTTCCAATTCAATCTCTATCGATTCCTATTAGTTGTGTTAAAATCGGTCGATAAACATGAAAGCTATGTTGGATCAAAAATACCACTAAAATTTCTAGTTTTTGCCCCCCTGTTGCCCCCCTATCCAAAATTTAGATATTTTATTATTTAAAAATGTAGATCGTGTTGAGGGGAACCAAACACCGTTTCATTTTTGAAAATCGGACGGGTAGATCTCGAGATCTCCGGGGGGGGGGGGCGGAATCCGACCCAGACCCCGCCCCCCCCCCCCCCTGCTACAAATAGGGGTAGCCAGGAGCCTGTTACAAATAGGGTTAAGGACGCTAGGCCTAACGGTTTAGAAGCGGCAAGTGAAAAACCACCGGGGGGGGGGGACATAATCTGCCCCCCCCCCCCTTACCCTTTTCCACACAAAAAAACAAACTTGAAATCGACAGGCGAGACCAAAATCTATTGTAAAATTATCAGATTTTTCATATTAACATTCCTACCGAAAGCTATTTCAAGTTCAAGTTGATTTCCATGCTTATAACAGTCGGTACTCAGCAAGTACTAAAAAAAACTAAAAACTATGCATTGTTATTTATCATGAAGGTATGCAATGTTTCCTGCAGTCTATCTTTTGCGAATATGTGCCAAACTTTTATGAACAATCAGCAAGCATTTGAAAAAGTGCATTGAAATCGGCATATTAGTTGGGCCCCGGACGGCGATCTATTTAGTGTTCTCAATTCATTTGTTAAACGAAAATATTCACCTTTTGAATTATTTATCAAAAAATTTCTGTGACACATAAAGTAACAAATTGATCGTGCCTCCATTTAAAAGTGAAATAACTTTTATATTTCAAAAATTAAATTTCGGAAAGGAAAAAATATGTGCTTACATATGGTGACAAACAAGACAACCATCTCTGGTTTGAATGTTGTTTTTTTGTTAAACAAGTCATAGGGCCAGAAATGAAGTAAGTGCGCCAAGAAGTGATACCGTCCTTGATTGGTCAATGAAACAAATCGCCGACACTAACCGTGTGTTCTGGCCGCACATTCCCGCGAGGATTCCAGGGAATCCCGGGAAAGCTCGCCTGGGATTGGCTGGCCGTGCCGGATTCCGACACGGCCAGAACACGGCCGTTGGGTGCATAAGTGAACTTCCGATTTAATTGCCAGTTTTCCATTGTTTGTTGATTTTGTTTTTGGAAAAATGATTATTTTCATAATAAGTTAAACCATAGTGTTATATACAGCCAGAGACAAAACTATACACAACTCCTAATGTTAAAAATAAATGAACACATTTTCACAAATTGAGGGTCGCAACCACTAACTAGGCCGCCGTTGGGTGCATAAGTTAACTGCTAATTTGGTTACCTTTTTATCCAATGTTTATGGATTGTTAAGGATAGAAGGGCACATAATCACAATAGAGAGAGTAGACATATATTCCATACATTTTTTTTAAAAAAAACATTACGAGAGAAGCCCGGAATTCGAAATTCGTTAAAGGGACTGTCCCACCTTTTTGAAAGTTGTCGAATCACACTTAATTGTATATCTACATGTCAGATGAGGTCAGCCTAACATGTTCGTGAACTTTTTTCTCGAAAAAATTGCTTATCTTGGAAGATATTCAACTTTTAGTTTTAAGCGAAAAGTTGGGGTGGTGAGGTCATATGATTTTCTTTTTAATAACAGGGAAATCCTTTGTGCTGCCAAATGTATGGCACAATTTTTTGTCGACATCTTTTTCTAGCGCAGAAAAAGTGAACCATCCGGTGTCTAGATTGGCTAGCACTATCAGCTGGAGTTGTTGCAGCAGTTGGCCGCCAGGGACCGCTAGTGCGCCAGTGTTATGACGTCGCAAGCAAATGGCACCACTAAATATTGATTGATTGATTTATAAATAAATACATATTTAGCATTACATATTTAACTGGTACCATTTGCTTGCAACGTCTTAACACCCTGGCCCACTAGCGGTCCCTGGCGGCAACAGCTGCATCAACTCCAGCTGATAGTGCTAGCCTCTAGATTGCGAGCCACCCGGGGATCGATAAATGAAAGACGAAAATATTCCAAGGCTGACCTTAAAACAAGTCGACTAATATTACCAGTTGGGTAAAGAGAGACGACGCTGTCGGTTTAGAGGCCCTATTCAAATACACATGGCTTTTTTTTACAGATGTAAAAATTAAACTCTAATATCTTTTTGATTAGATCATTGTGGTTGTGTTAACTTCTACCATAATTAATTTCAATGCAAAGCCATCAAAATTGCTATCTCAACTCAAATATAATGTTAAGGTGGGATAGTCCCTTTAACCCTCGGCCTACAAGAGCTTTTTCACCTTTGCCCTACGGGGGGGGGGCCTAAAAATACCCCCTGTTAACTTCCAAACCAAGCAACATAGAGCAACGTGCGCGGTAAGAACCAACATAATCCTGTCATGTTTGGAATCTAACGGTATGGAATTTTTAGGTTTCGGGTCAACTGGTGACCTTCCAGGTCAAGTGATCGACCTCTATCGACCACGTCCAGAACAGCGATTTCAGCAGCAGAAGAGTCAGAAGCAGAACAGTCAGAAAACCTCAAAATGAGAAACTGATAAATGTAAATAAAAAGGCATGTTCCTAGACAAGTTTTGTCTCAGAAATACAGAAAAGGTAATTATTTATTCATCTCTGGTCAAAAGAGTCCAAAAGTTATTAAAAAATGATGTCATGAATTTCTTACACTTGGGAGCCATCACTCAAAAATGGATATTTCTTTGAAATTTGGTTTGAGTATTGTCCATACTCAGTTCTCTCACATATATTCCGGTTTAACATCTTTGAAAATGTTAATTTTGGGGTGATTTTTTTTTAAATGCTCATTTTGAAGAGTAAAAACAAACAATTTCGAAAATCCGAGATTGCCATTTGAAAGAAAATGACATTTTATAGCTTTGCTTAATTGCGTTTGCAATTTACTTCAAAACTCTGTTTTCTACGATTTTTTCAAGCATTTATTGTTTTTCCACCAACATGACGTCATCAAAACATCATTATTTCCAAAATTTCTCAACCAATTTCAATTAAATTTTACAGCATACATATAATTGTGTATACTTAGCTACTGCAAATTTCAGGAAGATGCACCGCATGTCTAAAAAGTTATGCAAGAAATGCCTCAGGGGGGGGTCATTTTAGGACCCTCGTAGGGCGAGGGAATTAACATTATAATAGTTCACCTTTAACTAGTTCAAAATAGTTCACCTTTAATAGTTCCCCTAAATAGTTTTGGGAAAAGCCCCTAAATAGTTCACCTTTAACATGGGGGTTTGAACTGAGACAGCAGATTTGTAGAGCAGATCGAAAAATGGGTTATGTGAGAGAAAAAAATCGCTCCCTATGTTAAGTAATGTTGACAGGACTAGTGGGCCCCTTTTAGAAGTTTAATTTCCCCAAAACTTGTTTTGGAACCTCACAACGGTTGTTTACGTTAAAAGCAGCCTGCATATATATATATGCCTAAAGTCCGTCGGTATTGTGTGCAATAGTTTCCATAGTCATAGTTGTCATGAAGTTTTTATGGCCATGAAGGAGACAAGAGAAACATGCCCATTTTTTTACGGATATCCATCAGTCGTCCAAACAAATGCAATTATTAGGGTTTTTTCCAGCTCGAAATACCACATATAGCCAAATTTAAAGACACCTTTCAAGGTGACCTATTCCCTTTAACCTGTTGGTAGAAAAAGAAGTGCCACATATAGATATTGCTTTGAAATTTGGTGTGGGCATCATCCATACTTGGTTCTACAATATTCCTTCTGTATAACTAACTTAACCTAACCTAACCCCGCCATTAAGTCTGATCGGAACAAAACCTAAGATTCGCTTGTAGCCATTAAGTCTGATCGGGACGAAACCTAAGAATCGCTTGTAGCCATTAAGTCTGATCAGGACGAACCTAAGATTCGCTTGTAGCCATTAAGTCCGGTCGAGACAAACCCTAATTGATTATCTCATAGCCATTAAGTCCAATCGGGATGAAACCTAAGATTCGCTTGTAGCCATAAGTCTGATCGGGACGAAACCTAAGATTCGCTCATAGCCATTATGACTAAAAAGCATAGGCGTAGGAACAGGGGGGGGGGGGGCTGGGGGCCATGGCCCCCTCACTTTTCAGACATTTTTGGGGGCTAAAATCTGTATTTTTGCTTGGTGAGTAAAGTGATTGATGGCAAAAGGTTCGCTAAGACGAGATCAGCCCAAATCTGCAAAGAAATATTCCATAGGGGTTGGGGTACTCTCAAAACGAGATCACAGTTTCACTGCCCCCCCCCCCCCACTTTTCGTGACATTCCTACTAAAAAGCAAATAGCCGCCACCAGGATTGAGAGTGATAGGGTTTAGTGGTCAACCAGATACATGACATCATATGATAGCGGATAGCCAGTATCTCACACATTTATGCACCCACATTGTTTACATTTAATTGTAATGGCGGAGTCGTTGCAGGGTTACTGGCGGTCAGCTGATGCTATTGGAGGGTGATACAAATAATTATTGTCAGGTAAGTACTGATAATGTCCCTGTTTTGAGTGCAGTTCTGATGAAATCAGATGTGTAGAATTAGTATACAATATTCAACTTGCCTATATAAAGGTGTGCAAAAGCGGAATATCGCTGTGAACTCCTTTAGTGTCAAAACCAAACATCCATGCAGACACCCAAATACCCTAGGACCCTGAGGCCTACTCTGGGCCCTGCAGTTGGCTGCAGTTTGGCAGTTAGCAGTGGTCGGCAGCAGGGGGGATAATGGAAAGTGGGGATGGGATGGGCAAACGGTATGACATCACACAGCTGAGGTTCTGACGGTTGGTATGGAGCGACCACAGCAACTGCAGGATGAAACGTCATGTGGAGTCAGGGTTGGAAAAGTTGCTGTTTGCTGGTGTACAGGGGCACCAGGAGATTTTGTACTCTGGAATTGTGACTGGAAAGAATTAACTTTTTTGTACTCTTTGAATAGGCAATAAATATTCTTAGGAAACATGCCAAACTCATATGAATATTTGTGTTCTCAGGCACAGCAGACATCAATGAGAAGAAATTGAGCAACATCAAGCAGAAAACGATTTCCAACCTCCAAGAACTAAGTGTCTCTAAACTGAAATCTTTGGTCAACAAGATGAAATGCCAGCACCTACATTGTGTTATTCCAATGCATGTTTCAAATGAACATATTTATGTTTTAAATATAAACATGATGTATGATGCAGTCTTCTGTCTGAGAACAAACTGATCACAAATTATGGGTTAATCCAGACAACTCATTAGCAAATACTTAACCATGCGAGTAGGTGTAGGGCCAAAGTTAAAACACAGCTCTTCCTTAGGGCAGAGTACATGTCACTCATCTCAAAAAGCATCAGTCAGTGGTGTTAAAAATATCAAAAAACAAACAAACAAGAAACTAAGCACCCACCAATCTGACTCAATAATCACACACCGCCGTAGACACAGCACTACACAAATCAAAATAGCGTACCACGAGACGTCCTGCGCCGAAAATGTCTCTTATCTTCCCTCAGAAGAGATGAGCCCAAGATTACGCTGCTGAGTACTTTCCTCAACGAATACCTTGTGTACCAAGTACCGTTTTCCCTTGCTGGAAAAGCTCATGGTACCTGGTGTTCGTTGAGAACAAGTACTATGCAGATAATCATTCTTTTAAAAGGTTAAATGATCAATTAAATGGTATGAAAAGAAAGTGTTTTCCTTCCTGATGCCAGTGGTACCATTTTTTTGTTAAAGGGAAATAATGACCTTTTTATTTTGTTAGCAACAACTTCTTAGGCTCCCGTTATATTTTTAAAATTATTTTATTTAAATTTAAGAATTAAATAAAATTATTCCCAAATTCAAAGTTGTAAGTTTGGAAGAAATACAAAACAAGTACCTTGTGTACATCATGAAGGTCATTGACAAATTCGTCCTTCCCTACCATTGTTAACATCGAGTGCGGCATTTGTGGAGCCTCTGTGACATTTCCGATCAAACTGAGCGCTGCTCGGACACCCGCTAGTAGCGCTTTCGTTCTCCATGGCAACCAGCCGTCAGCTAATCAAACGCCAGAAAGGGAGACGTTCTGGCTTTTCATTGGCTCACGCCTGGTTGCCATGGAGAACGAAAGCGCTACTAGCGTGCGTTCGAGCAGCGCTCTGATCCGTGAAGCAATCCGTGAAGCATCCGTGATGCATGACTGACTATCAGTATAAGTCATGAATAACAAAAACATGCAAACTATACCAACTCGAATAAAATAAGAGCGGAATGAATTGAACCCCAGGCAAGCTAGTATTCGCAAAGCACTCGGCACTGCGCCACAATGGCAAAAGGTGAGGGAAATGCATATTTGATACAATATTATTACGTCACAAGTTTCTGAAGTGTCAACTACTATGAAATACAGTGATAAAATACCTTTAATAATAATTAACAAGAAAATTCAAACTTAAAAACAATCATTTAAATAAGTCTTTAATTAGCTTTCAACTCGAAATCAGATATATTTTGCAATGCTACACAAGAATGGCACCAATGACGTCATTAACAAAGCCTGCTACGGGACTTGGGTATACTAATCAGGAACAACTCGCCAAGTGCGCCGAGATGGTTAAGTGCGCCGAGAAGCATGACAATGACTTTGTAAACAAATCGCCGACGCTAAATAGGTCGCCGTCGATGTGCATCGATGAGCTTCTGATTTAATTGCCAGTTTTGTGTTATTGTTCGTTAGTTTTTTTGGGAAAAATTATTATTTTTCATGATAAAATAAAGCATAGTGTTATATACAGCCACAGACAAACTATACACAACTCCTAATGTTGAAAACAAATGAATCGAATTGCAAAAATTGAGGGTCGCAACCACTAACTATGCCGCGTTGATGTGCATCGATGAGCTTCCGATTTTATTGCCACTTTTTCCAATCGCTGTTAGTTTTAGAAGATCGCCGGGCATATAATCACAACAAGCAGAACGCACAATATATTTTCCACTCCATTGCGTAAAAAAATAATACGGGAAAGCCCGCAGTTTGATGAGGACCAAAAGTACTTGACAAAAGGTCAGAAATAGTGCAAGTACCGGTCGTTAAAAGTGTGGAACGCTTATCAACTTTAACTTGAAATATCTTTCGGTAGGAAAGTTTTCATGCAAAATGTGATGAATTTACAATATATTTTTATCTCGTCTGACGATTTCAAGTGCTAACTCCATTTTAGTGGAAAAAGGTCATTATTTCCCTTTAAGACAACCACCTTTTTTAGGCGTAAATAGCTAATGAGAATCCTTGTACTCAGTGTCTAAAACACCAGGTCACCAGGTGCATACCGGCGAAGCTTTATGTCCGATATATCTATCAATCAGGCTTGTTAGTCTAAATGAACTAAATATGAATGAAAAATGTTCGGCCTTATAAAAAAAACTGAAATTCAAGAGCATCCGCCACGTGAAAGAGGTCGTATAACACCGTCTAAGATATACTCAGCGCTCTTCTCAGTTGCTTCTCAGCAAATCTCAACTCAAGCTCAACGCTGATTGGTCTGTGTCCACACCAGGCACATTTTGTGAGGCCAACACTATTACACCGCAAGTCTTGGCTCCACGCTCTCTCTCATGTTTTGAGACTATGATGCGCCATTAAAGTACTTCAATTTCATGACCGTGATTATTTGGGCCTCAAGCCTTGGCCTTGAGTATTTTGTTCGTACCACACCGTGTTCCAGGCATTTCAATTTGTCGTCTTGTAACAGGTTAGTGGCTTGTTGGTCACCAATGGTTAAAAATACAGGATTTAATACAGGATTTTAAAGAGCAGTACATTTGAAGCTCAAAAACGTTTGGAACATGAAAATCGGTCGAGCCACATGACCGCAATGACCTTGAAAAAAAACACCCAAAATTTTCAGATTTTTTTCCTCCCTGGCCCCCCATTTTTGAACAAAACAAAAATTTCGGGGTCGAAAAAGAGAGATCTTGTCATGACGAATCGAATGGCGTTTTCCCCATCGAAATCGACCGAGCGGTTCTCGATATCTCGGGGGGGGGGGGCAGAATCTGCCCCCGCAGGTTAACGTAATTCTGGCCGCCCGCAGGGAATAGGGTTAAGGACTCCTGCCGAATATATTTGATGTTTTATCCTGAAATGTGGTGCGTTGTTGAACATTTTTGCTCTGTCGAAAAGCTTCATATGGTAGCATGTGTTAAAAGCAGCGTTACTGGACCAGCTAGCGAACGGTTCGCTGGTCCAGTAACGCTGTGTATATATACTGTATAATAACTAGCATAAGATTGTCAATGGCCAAGGGTTACCCTTCGCCATTGACAATATTATGCTAGTTGTGTAAACAATTATAGGATAATCATTACATTTGTACTTACTACTTTTATAAATAATTATTTTTACATAAGTTCCGAGTTCTTTCGAAGCACACAATGTCATAACATGCGCCACTTTTGAAATCGGCGTTACTTCTCGCAATCCATACTGAATATGTGAGTATGTTTTGGATTTTGTTTTTGTGGTACTTGATAATGTAGCCAAACCAATACCATATTCATCATTTTCAGGTACGGATACCCCTTATTAGCACATTCACAGCGATTTGGCAAGGTGGCTGGTTTCCTGTAAAGTTCTGAGCTAAAACTGATTGATCTATGCACGAATGGTATCAGTTCATTTACTTTGCACTTTTCACAACCAATGGTATACGGTGTAAGTCGGTCGACTGATAGCCCCTCCCATCGCCTGTCCGCTCCTCCCCCTCCCCCTCCCATCGCCTCCCACCGCCTCCCATCGCCTGTCCGCTCCTCCCCCTCCCATCGCCTCCCATCGCCTGTCCGCTCCTCCCATCGCCTCCCATCGCCTGTCCGCTCCTCCCCCTCCCATCGCCTGTCCGCTCCTCCCCCTCCCATCGCCTCCCATCGCCTCCCACCGCCTCCCATCGCCTGTCCGCTCCTCCTCCTCCCATCGCCTCCCATCGCCTCCCATCGCCTCCCACCGCCTCCCATCGCCTCCCATCGCCTGTCCGCTCCTCCCCCTCCCATCGCCTGTCCGCTCCTCCCCCTCCCCCTTCCATCGCCTGTCCGCTCCTCCCCATCGCCTCCCATCGCCTGTCCGCTCCTCCCTTCCCATCGCCTCCCATCGCCTGTTCGCTCCTCCCCTCCCCCTCCCATCGCCTCCCATCGCCTGTCCGCTCCTCCCCCTCCCCCTCCCATCGCCTGTCCGCTCCTCCCCTCCCCCTCCCATCGCCTGTCCGCTCCTCCCCTCCCCCTCCCATCGCCTCCCATCGCCTGTCCGCTCCTCCCCCTCCCATCGCCTCCCATCGCCTGCGCTCCTCCCATCGCCTCCCATCGCCTGTCCGCTCCTCCCCCTCCCATCGCCTGTCCGCTCCTCCCCCTCCCCCTTCCATCGCCTGTCCGCTCCTCCCCATCGCCTCCCATCGCCTGTCCGCTCCTCCCTTCCCATCGCCTCCCATCGCCTGTTCGCTCCTCCCCTCCCCCTCCCATCGCCTCCCATCGCCTGTCCGCTCCTCCCCCTCCCCCTCCCATCGCCTGTCCGCTCCTCCCCTCCCCCTCCCATCGCCTGTCCGCTCCTCCCCTCCCCCTCCCATCGCCTCCCATCGCCTGTCCGCTCCTCCCCTCCCCTCCCATCGCCTCCCATCGCCTGTCCGCTCCTCCCATCGCCTCCCATCGCCTGTTCGCTCCTCCCATCGCCGCCCATCGCCTGTTCGCTCCTCCCATCGCCTGTCCGCTCCTCCCCTCCCCTCCCTTCGCCTCCCATCGTCTGTCCACTCCTCCCCTCCCCTCCCATCGCCTGTCCGCTCCTCCCATCGCCTCCCCCTCCCTCCCCTCACATCGCCTGTCCGCGCTTCCCCCTCCCCTCCCATCGCCTGTCCGCTCCTCCCATCGCCTCCCCTCCCCCTCCTTCCCCTCCCATCGCCTGTCCGCTCCTCCCCCTTCCCTCCCATCGCCTGTCCGCTCCTCCCATCGCCTCCCCCTCACATCGCCTCCCATCGCCTGTCCGCGCCTCCCCCTCCCCTCCCATCGCCTGTCCACTCCTCCCATCGCCTCCCCTCCCCCTCCCTCCCCTCCCATCGCCTGTCCGCTCCTCCCCTCCCCTCCCATCGCCTGACCGCTCCTCCCATCGCCTCCCATCGCCTGTCCGCAGCGTCTGCAGCGTTATCAGCTGCCGGACGAGATGATTCTCGAGTCGGGCAAGCTGGCCGAGCTGGACCGGCTGCTGCCGCCACTGCGCGCCGAGGGCAGCCGCGTGCTGCTCTTCAGCCAGTTCGTCATCATGATGGACGTGCTGGAGGCCTACCTCACGCTCCGGGGACACCGCTACTGCCGACTGGACGGACAGACGGCCGTCACCGACCGGTGAGGGACGCACCCCACCCCTGTCGCACCCCTACCACAGTCCAGTGGGCTGCGGGGACTGGACGGACAGACGGCCGTCACCGATCGGTGAGGGACGCACCCCACCCCTGTCGCACCCCTACCACAGTCCAGTGGGCTGCGGGGACACCGCTACTGCTGACTGGACAGACAGACGGCCGTCACCGATCGGCGAGGGCGGTCCTCCTCTCTGTCCATACTTCCACAGTCCAACTGACAACTACTCTTCAACCCTAGTTCTGTCGATGGCTGCTGAATGTGTTTCTTTTAGTCAACTCTAACCTGTCAGACCTCGCCGCCAGCCGCCTGTGACCGTGTCTCGTCTGACGCCATGTCCCCCTCCGTCCCCGACACTGCTCGTTGTCGCCGTCTCCCCTGACGCCATGTTTCCTTGTCTCGTCTGACGCCATGTCCCCCTCCGTCCCCGACACTGTTCGTTGTCGCCGTCTCACCTGACGCCATGTTTCCTTGTCTCGTCTGACGCCATGTCCCCCTCCGTCCCCGACACTGCTCGTTGTCGCCGTCTCACCTGACGCCATGTTTCCTTGTCTCGTCTGACGCCATGTTTCCTTGTCTCACCTGACGCCATGTTTCCTTGTCTCCCCTGACGCCATGTTTCCTTGTCTCGTCTGACGCCATGTCCCCCTCCGTCCCCGACACTGCTCGTTGTCGCCGTCTCCCCTGACGCCATGTTTCCTTGTCTCGTCTGACGCCATGTCCCCCTCCGTCCCCGACACTGCTCGTTGTCGCCGTCTCACCTGACGCCATGTTTCCTTGTCTCGTCTGACGCCATGTCCCCCTCCGTCCCCGACACTGCTCGTTGTCGCCGTCTCACCTGACTCCATGTTTCCTTGTCTCACCTGACGCCATGTTTCCTTGTCTCACCTGACGCCATGTTTCCTTGTCTCGTCTGACGCCATGTCCCCCTCCGGCCATCCTCGTCGCACCCCAGTCTGCAGCTGATTGACAAGTATAACGCCGACCGGGACATCTTCGTGTTCCTGCTGTCGACGCGCGCCGGCGGCCTGGGCATCAATCTCACCTCGGCCAACGTGGTCATCCTGCACGACGTCGACTTCAACCCGCACAACGACCGGCAGGCCGAGTACCGCTGCCACCGCATCGGACAGACCAAGTGCGTGCTCGCGCGTGTACGCGTGTGTGATGCGCTCTCGGTGTCATTACGGTTGAGTTTGATTGCTCGCAACTGTGCAAATGTAGCCATTGAAATATGCTCCGATTGTTTGATTTTCTATGAGACATTTTGTTCGATGATGATCGCATAGTTTTGGTCACATTTCAAAGGCCCTACCAATGAATCGAAAGAGCGTATGAATTTAGCAATTTTACTTTAGATTCTGGGCGAATCTCAGTGCCTGTCTTGGTATAAATGAGAAATGTTACGATGTTGCGAAGCTATGCTGAGACTAAGTTAAAAAGTAAAATCAGCTGCCGGTCTTGTCTCGGTATAATATGTACCGGTGTTCCCCTCGCCCATCTTACCGCTGCCGGTCTAGTCTCGGTATAATATGTACCGGTGTTCCCCTCGCCCATCTGACTGCTGCCGGTCTTGTCTCGGTATGATGAGTGTCGGTGTTCCCCTCGCCCATCTGACCGCTGCCGGTCTTGTCTCGGTATAATATGTACCGGTGTTCTCCTCGCCCATCTGACCGCTGCCGGTCTTGTCTCGGTATAATATGTACCGGTGTTCCCCTCATCCCATCTGACCGCTGCCGGTCTTGTCTCGGTATAATATGTACCGGTGTTCCCCTCGCCCATCTGACCGCTGCCGGTCTTGTCTCGGTATAATATGTACCGGTGTTCCCCTCATCCCATCTGACCCCTGCCGGTGTTGTCTCGGTATAATATGTACCGGTGTTCCCCTCGCCCATCTGACCGCTGCCGGTCTTGTCTCGATATAATATGTATCGGTGTTCCCCTCATCCCATCTGACCGCTGCCGGTCTTGTCCCGGTATAATATGTACCGGTGTTCCCCTCGCCCATCTGACCGCTGCCGGTCTTGTCTCGGTATAATATGTACCGGTGTTCCCCTCATCCCATCTGACCCCTGCCGGTGTTGTCTCGGTATAATATGTACCGGTGTTCCCCTCGCCCATCTGACCGCTGCCGGTCTTGTCTCGATATAATATGTACCGGTGTTCCCCTCATCCCATGTGACCGCTGCCGGTCTTGTCTCGGTATAATATGTACCGGTGTTCCCCTCGCCCATCTGACTGCTGTCGGTGTTGTCTCGGTATAATATGTACCGGTGTTCCCCTCGCCCATCTGACCGCTGCCGGTCTTGTCTCGGTATAATATGTACCGGTGTTCCCCTCGCCCCACCTGACCGCTGCCGGTCTTGTCTCGGTATAATATGTACCGGTGTTCCCCTCGCCCATCTGACCGCTGCCGGTCTTGTCTCGGTATAATATGTACCGGTGTTCCCCTCGCCCATCTGACCGCTGCCGGTCTTGTCTCGGTATAATATGTACCGGTGTTCCCCTCGCCCCACCTGACCGCTGCCGGTCTTGTCTCGGTATAATATGTACCGGTGTTCCCATCTGACCGCTGCCGGTCTTGTCTCGGTATAATATGTACCGGTGTTCCCCTCATCCCATCTGACCGCTGCCGGTCTTGTCTCGGTATATGTGCCGGTGTTCCCCTCATCCCATCTGACCGCTGCCGGTCTTATCTCGGTATGATGTGTGTCAGTGTTCCCCTCACCCATCTGACCGCTGCCGGTCTTGTCTCGGTATAATATGTACCGGTGTTACCCTCGCCCCACCTGACCGCTGCCGGTCTTGTCTCGGTATAATATGTGCCGGTGTTCCCATCTGACCGCTGCTGATCTTGTCTCGGTATAATATGTACCGGTGTTCCCCTCATCCCATCTGACCGCTGCCGGTCTCGTCTCGGTATAATATGTACCGGTGTTCCCCTCGCCCCACCTGACCGCTGCCGGTCTTGTCTCGGTATAATATGTGCCGGTGTTCCCATCTGACCGCTGCCGATCTTGTCTCGGTATAATATGTACCGGTGTTCCCCTCGCCCATCTGACCGCTGCCGGTCTTGTCTCGGTATAATATGTACCGGTGTTCCCCTCATCCCATCTGACCGCTGCCGGTCTTGTCTCGGTATAATATGTACCGGTGTCCCCCTCGCCCATCTGACCGCTGCCGGTCTTGTCTCGGTATAATATGTACCGGTGTTCCCTTCGCCCATCTGACCGCTGCCGGTCTTGTCTCGGTATGATATGTACCGGTGTTCCCCTCGCCCATCTGACCGCTGCCGGTCTTGTCTCGGTATAATATGTACCGGTGTTCCCCTCATCCCATCTGACCGCTGGCGGTCTTGTCTCGGTATAATACGTACCGGTGTTCCCCTCGCCCAGCCTGACCGCTGCCGGTCTTGTCTCGGTATAATATGTACCGGCGTTTCCCTCGCCCCACCTGACCGCTGCCGGTCTTGTCTCGGTATAATATGTACCGGTGTCCCCCTCGCCCATCTGACCGCTGCCGGTCTTGTCTCGGTATAATATGTACCGGTGTTCCCCTCGCCCATCTGACCGCTGCCGGTCTTGTCTCGGTATAATATGTACCGGTGTCCCCCTCGCCCATCTGACCGCTGCCGGTCTTGTCTCGGTATAATATGTACCGGTGTTCCCCTCGCCCATCTGACCGCTGCCGGTCTTGTCTCGGTATAATATGTACCGGTGTTCCCATCTGACCGCTGCCGGTCTTGTCTCGGTATAATATGTACCGGTGTTCCCCTCATCCCATCTGACCGCTGCCGGTCTTGTCTCGGTATGTACCGGTGTTCCCCTCGCCCATCTGACCGCTGCCGGTCTTGTCTCCGGTATAATATGTACCGGTGTTCCCCTCATCCCATCTGACCGCTGCCGGTGTTGTCTCGGTATAATATGTACCGGTGTTCCCCTCGCCCATCTGACCGCTGCCGGTCTTGTCTCCGGTATAATATGTACCAGTGTTCCCCTCATCCCATCTGACCCCTGCCGGTGTTGTCTCGGTATAATATGTACCGGTGTTCCCCTCATCCCATCTGACCGCTGCCGGTGTCGTCTCGGTATATGCACCGGTGTTCCCCTCGCCCCACCTGACCGTGTACGCCACCTCGGCTCTCCGCAGGGAGGTGCAGGTGATTAAGCTGATCTGCTCCAACACCATCGACGAGTGTATGCTGCGGGTGGGTCAGGAGAAGCTGAGTCTGGACCGCGACATCAGCAGCAGCGTGCCAGGTACGTAGGCCCGACCTCCGGTACCGACCTCTGTGAGCGGATCATACCGGTGTACACAGGCCAGGCACTCGCCAGGCGTACTCAGGATGCCGCCCTCCCGAAACGTGTTACACAAACGCCAGATAGTGCACAATATGCGTGTATTATAGACGAAACATTAGCCATTTTGAATTGGAATCAGTTTTGCGAGCCATATGCATCTTATACTTTTGTGAATCAAAAACTGTTTGACACAGCAACCTGTAACACTCTTGAGAAGTAGGCCATGAGTAGAGTAGGAGAAGTAGGCCATGAGAGCAACGTTATGCAAATCATCGAAAATCAGGCTGGCTGAAGTTACACACACCTAAGACCTAGGGCATCGCCATCTGAAGGGAGCAGATGCTCCTAAGCTTTGCCCACAGATACTCAAAGGTCCAACCGGTCCACGGCGTCGTTCGGCGTATCCAGGCCACCAGACAGGTTGTCCGCTGGATTGACCTTGTCCCCCGTTTGACTGTGTTTCAGAAGGGGAGCAGGGCCCGTCAGAGGATCCGAAGGACGTGCGACACCTGAGTGGTCTGACCCCTGTCTGGCTGTGTTTCAGGAGGGGAGCAGGACCCGTCAGAGGATCCGAAGGACGTGCGACACCTGCTGGCGCTGGCACTGGAGTGTGGGGAGGACTAATGACGCTGCCGCCTAGGTGACCGATTATAAAGTGCAGCAGCGTCATCTGCAGGCTGGCCGTGCGGGCGCCGTCTGACTGTGGACCACCGAGTTCAGCGGACCGGCTGACCGCCGACTCACCAGCGGCAGTGTCGGCTGGCTGTCGTGACGCCGGACTCACCAGCGCGGCAGTGTCGGCTGTCGTGACGCCGAGACAGGACGTGCGGTAGAGCACGATCCCCTCACGCCACCGTGCCGCGCTGAGACCGGCGACCGGCACTGCCATGACCTGGCTAAGGTCGGGGCAGGGTCGGCTTCATCACGGCCGGCGGCCCCTTTAGCTGTTGCACAACCTGCCGTTGTTGGGAGGAGGTGAAGCTCCGCTCCTCTGGCGCCCTCGGCGTCGGGCATTTACGTGCACAGCGGGTCTCCGATCTTCGCGCTGGGAGCTAGTTAAGTTGTTCCTGATACCATGGACTTTGTTGACTGTCAATTGACTACTTCGCCATTTGTTGTCTGCATTTATTTTGCATCGTTTGTATGTTTCAATGGTTCAATTCGATGTAATTGTCTGTGAACGTTGAGTCAACTTGTTTCGGCGGTGTGACTAGTAGTCCCGACATGTCTTCTGTATCCGGTGAAGGCGATGATTCGTCGGGCGGTGGGACGAGCAGTCGCGACGTACAGTCTTCTGTATCCGGTGAAGGCGGCGAGGATTCGCCGTCAGATGTGTACCTTTCAGTGCGAGATTACGTCTCGGTTGTTGAACAGTGTTCTGTTCGAGACGTTCTCGCCCTGACCCGCTCTCACTGACTAGGGCACCGTTACTTCACTCTGCCGGGAGCGCCGGCGAACGGCTGTCACAAGATCAAGCTGGTACTCCACTTGTATCAAACTGGTACTCTGTTCCGCCTGAGACTTAAACCGGGAGCTGCTGCCGTTCGGCTTGCAACTTTAACAGGGAGCTGCTGTCGGAGTGGATCATCCTTGCAGACCATCGCCGCAAACTTCGGCTGTGATGTGTTGCTGTATGCTCAGGTCAGGCCGCGACCAATGCGCCATGAAAGTCCGCTCAACCGTTTGAACATCTGAGTTTACTCAACCTCATCAGTTCCTTAGATCTCGCAGACTGATCACGAGACGCATTCGCACAAAATCCCGGCCTCAGCTCATCTGATCTGACTTTGATTTGTGATGGGTTGTGATAAACGTGCGCTACAGAATACAGTATTTTGTGAAAAGGAGAGTTTCTCAGACATGACATGCATCGTTTTATAGTTTCTGAGACTTATGCTGGGAGCATAGCGGCATCAAAGACGCATGCCTATGTCAAAGGCAGCTTTGGTAGCGATACAACAGATCCACTGCGGTTCACGAGCAGCGATAGAACAGATCCATTGCGGTTCACGAGCAGCGATACAACAGATCCATTGCGGTTCACGAGCAGCGATACAACAGATCCACTGCGGTTCACGAGCAGCGATACAACAGATCCATTGCGGTTCACGAGCAGCGATACAACAGATCCACTGCGGTTGACGAGCAGCGATAGAACAGATCCATTGCGGTTCACGAGCAGCGATAAAACAGATCCATTGCGGTTCACGAGCAGCGATAGAACATATCCACTGCGGTTCACGAGCATCGATAGAACAGATCCATTGCGGTTCACGAGCAGCGATAAAACAGATCCATTGCGGTTCACGAGCAGCGATAACAGATCCATTGCGGTTCACGAGCAGCGATAGAACATATCCATTGCGGTTCACGAGCATCGATAGAACAGATCCATTGCGGTTCACGAGCAGCGATAGAACATATCCATTGCGGTTCACGAGCATCGATAGAACAGATCCATTGCGGTTCACGAGCAGCGATAAAACAGATCCATTGCGGTTCACGAGCAGCGATAACAGATCCATTGCGGTTCACGAGCAGCGATAGAACATATCCATTGCGGTTCACGAGCATCGATACAACAGATCCACTGCGGTTCACGAGCAGCGATAGAACAGATCCATTGCGGTTCACGAGCAGCGATAAAACAGATCCATTGCGGTTCACGAGCAGCGATAGAACATATCCATTGCGGTTCACGAGCATCGATAGAACAGATCTATTGCGGTTCACGAGCGGCGATAAAACAGATCCATTGCGGTTCACGAGCAGCGATAACAGATCCATTGCGGTTCACGAGCAGCGATAAAACAGATCCATTGCGGTTCACGAGCAGCGATAGAACAGATCCATTGCGGTTCACGAGCCGCGATAACACAGATCCATTGCGGTTCACGAGCAGCGATAGAACAGATCCATTGCGGTTCACGAGCAGCGATAAAACAGATCCATTGCGGTTCACGAGCAGCGATAGAACAGATCCATTGCGGTTCACGAGCAGCGATAAAACAGATCCATTGCGGTTCACGAGCCGCGATAACACAGATCCATTGCGGTTCACGAGCAGCGATAGAACAGATCCATTGCGGTTCACGAGCAGCGATAAAACAGATCCATTGCGGTTCACGAGCAGCGATAGAACAGATCCATTGCGGTTCACGAGCAGCGATAAAACAGATCCACTGCGGTTCACGAGCAGCGATAGAACAGATCCATTGCGGTTCACGAGCAGCGATAGAACAGATCCATTGCGGTTCACGAGCAGCGATAAAACAGATCCATTGCGGTTCACGAGCAGCGATAGAACAGATCCATTGCGGTTCACGAGCAGCGATAGAACAGATCCATTGCGGTTCACGAGCAGCGATAAAACAGATCCACTGCGGTTCACGAGCAGCGATAGAACAGATCCATTGCGGTTCACGAGCAGCGATAAAACAGATCCACTGCGGTTCACGAGCAGCGATAGAACAGATCCATTGCGGTTCACGAGCAGCGATAGAACAGATCCATTGCGGTTCACGAGCAGCGACAAAACAGATCCATTGCGGTTCACGAGCCGCGATAACAGATCCATTGCGGTTCACGAGCAGCGATAAAACAGATCCATTGCGGTTCACGAGCAGCGATAGAACAGATCCATTGCGGTTCACGAGCATGCATACTTTTGTTTTACTTATGTGAGCATGTGGCCTTGTCCATTAAAGCAAAATGTTTACCTTGAAGCCACAAATTGATGACAAGTTGGCCAGCCCCCAAATTGATAATCTTATGACTTGATATGACCGGCTACTACCATAATCAACAATGAGGTTGTGTGGAAACTAATCTGCCAGATGTCTGCGCGCCGGTTAGGTTCACCGGCGGCCGGCCCGCGTTGTGCAGCACGTGAGACGGCCGCCAGAAGGGTGGCTCTAAAAATAGCTGTTTGCGAAAATGATACAGGACCACATCTGGTGCTTCTTTAAAGTTGTGTTAGTTGAATGATGCCGCTTTCGATGATATCAACTGATTATGAGAGAGTGCTTCGCGCTCGCCCTTCCGTGGAGTAAGATAAAAATATGAATATGAGCGGACCGGCCAGACCCGTGGCGACGCTTTTGAGAAGCTTATATCTCTGCAACCGCACGTCCGATTGACAAGCCGACTTCTTTGCTGAACAGCCCCCATCCAACCTACCCTGTTTGAGACCAGTGCCGACTCATGTGGGTGACTACCACTGCGCGTGGCGCGTGCCGCGTGCCGTGTTGAAAATAGTTTTGTCGCAAAAACTTCGCAACGGCTGGGCCGATTGTGTTCAAATTTGGTGTGTGGTTAGGGACCCCTCAGCTGCTGCCTTCCCACAAGTCGGGGATGGGGTGCCCCTGCACGTGCGCATCCCTATTATATATACCAGTAAGGCGCCGTAGTTGGCGATGAAAGAGAGCGCGAAGGAAATGTATGGGGAATTTCAACTCGATCAGGCAAGTAGTTTCGAGATACAAAAAAAAGGTGCGCACGTGCAGAGGCACCCACCTTTGACTTGTGGGGAAAGTGGGGGCCGAGAGGTCCCTAACCACGCACCAAATTCGAACACAATCGGCTCAGCCGTTCCTCAGATACAGAATAGGAGTGTGCACGTGCGCACGTGCAGAGGTACCCCACCCCTGACTTGTGGGAAACTGGCGGATGAGAGGCCCCTAACCACACGAAATTTGCACATAATCTGCCCAGCCGTTGGCGAGCTATTGTGAGAAAACACCTTTCAACACCCCTCACGCGGCACGCGCCACGCGCAGTGGTAGTCACCCACATGGGTCGCCACTGGTCTCAAACAGGGTAGGCTAGATGGGGCTGCTCAGCAAAGAAGTCCGCTTGTCAATCGGACGTGCGGTTGCAGAGATATGAGCTTCTCAAAAGCTCGGGCCGGGCCGCTCATAATCAGATTTTCCCCATACACCACGGAAGAACGAGCGAGCGCACGGCTGAGCCGATTGTGTTCAAATTTGGTGCGCGGTTAGGGACCTCATTGCCGCCACTTCCCCACAAGTCAGGCTGTGTCTTATCAAGCTTATGCTATGATGATTATGAACTAATCCAGCTACTCCACGGTGCTTCTGCACGTGCACACCCCTATTCTATATCTCGGGAACGGCTGAGCCGATTGTGTGCAAATTTGGTGTGTGGTTAGGGACCTCTCAGCCGCCACTTCCCCACAAGTCAGGGGTGGGGTGCTTCTGTACGTGCGCACGTGTGCACCACTTTTTTGTATCTCAAACTACTGACCTGACCTGACCGAGCTGAAATTCACCATAGATTTCCTTCGCTTTTGCTTGTTCATCGCCAACTACGGCGCCTTACTGGTATTTAGGGGTAGCACGAAATCGCCAAAGTTAACCGTGCGCGTCAATAAGGGCGAGCGCCGCGGTCCGTGCGGCCTCAGCTAACAATCGACCATATGTATACTGTCATCACCGTCCAGTCGAGTTGTCTTAAACGCGCATGATCTTCTTGCTCTGAAGTTTATTACGGCCTGTAGCGATAGGTTTGTCAAGGCAAAATAAGGAATCGACTATTTTATAGGATAGGATGCCGAGCGTACAGATGAAAGCGGTTTCTGAAAACACACTGACAGTAGTAGCACCGCGTCAGCACGAGCAAAGCAGATCTCGGAGATCCACACCGCGTTAGCACGAGCAAAGCAGATCTCGGAGATCCACACCGCGTTAGCACGAGCAAAGCAGATCTCAGAGATCCACACCGCGTTAGCACGAGCAAAGCAGATCTCGGAGATCCACACCGCGTTAGCACGAGCAAAGCAGATCTCAGAGATCCACACCGCGTTAGCACGAGCAAAGCAGATCTCATAGACGTCCATGCAAGTGCAGTGCACCTCTCACATACTGATGCAATGACCCATATTAACCCGCGCACTGCAGGGGCTTTGCGCCGAACACGAACTGCAGGGGGGTTGATTTCCGCCCCCCCCCCCCCCTGAGATCTCGAAAACTATGCTACGTAGCGAGAAGCAGAAAACGGCATTTGATAGCTTGATACATGTTCTATCGAAAGTATTTCAGTATTGTTTTAGGTCAGGTCAAAATTGAGGTCATCAGAGGTCATCAAAGGTCAAATTTTCCAGTTTTCCCTGTTTTAGGACATCGCTCCAGAAATTCCCATATATCTCAGAAACTATGCTAGTTAGAAACAAACGGAAAAGAACAAACTCCAGCCAGTGAAATTTGCAATCGCTAGGGTGTCCTCAAATTTGATCTCAGGTCAACATTTGAGGCTCCAGAGGTCAAAAAAGAAAAACTACGTTTTTTGCTAAATCGTTTTTCGCTATTCACTTTTTATGTAATAAAGATAACGGAAACTGTTTACGTCATTGTGTTTATCTTGTCAATGCGCTTTGAATGATGTACATGGTGACCTTGTTAAGTTAACTTACAAATTTGACCTCAGGTCAAGGTCAAGTGGTGACCCAAGTAGGGCATGTTGCATATGGGAAGACGTGTCTTGACGAGACAAACGCATTGAGTCACATTATCTGTTTTACTTCTCTATCTTCATTATGTCGGGAGTTATTGACAAAAAAGTGATGGCGACCTCGCATGACCTTAAATGACCCAATAGGGGTCACTGAACAAAACTTACAATTGGATCATCAAGAATATCCTATAATAACATGATCCAGAAGTAATTGGACTAATATCATGCATATCCTTAGCATTTGTCCTTAGCTTAGCATTTCCCTATTGACTTCATATGGGGAGGTTACGAAATTGACCTGACCTTAGGTCACCGATATAAAAATTCCGAGATACACGATTGTAAGTACGTATGCCCTCATGACATCCTGTAAGTTTCAAACTGATCGGTGAAAAACTCTGGCTTTGGCACAACTGCAAACATCTTTGGAGGTTGGGTCACTTGACCTGGTCTGGTGGCCTGACCTGAGATGATCCTAGGTTGTTTTTTTATTTTCAAAGTGTGCGCAATTGATGTCCTGACAGGTGTGCGAAAACCCGGCCCGCCGTTTTTTTTAGCTATCTTTGAAAAACCTGAGGGGGGGGGGGGGGGGCGGCGGAAATCAACCCTCCTGCAGTGCGCGGGTTAAGCATTCCATTTCCAAACTTAGCAAGCACAAATTGACATCAAAGCATCCATGCTAGGACAATAGTACAGCGAAGAGCAATGCAACCGCCCGAAATAAGGAACATCATGACCCACCAGAAGTATTTCCCAATCCGACGGTGATGAGTTCAAGTGCAAGCGCCGAGCACTAACCAAAACTTGCTATGATCCTGCCATGTTTGGGACATAGGCATGCACACATGTAGCCTGCAGCTTTACATACTAAATTCACAAGACATCTGCAAATGGAGGAGAGCGCGAGGTTATGTGTTGGTCACCACATCTACTATACATAATATACATGTCGCATACCATCCATACGTATCGCAAAACATCAGAGAACCACATGAGACGTGAGCCCGTGTCATCCTTCAAACTTGGAAGATCGATATTTTTAGATCCACCCTACCTACCAGTGAAGTTTAAGGCGATAAATACCGTGCAGTTCGGTAATGCGCCGCGGTAGATACTAGGTACAGTATTGGTCCAGTATTGTGGTAGAATAGGCACTTGTGATTTTCGGCCGATTCTCCATGCATTCAATTGAAGATGCAAGCTGTTGTGAGCATTTAGACGCAGAGACGCAGGAGACGCAGCATTAGAGGTGTTGTTTTCCGGAAAATGTGTTCTATCTCCGAAAACTTACCGAGGCGTCCGTCGGACATATGTTCAAAATTCAACCAGTTCCGATTATGTTCCGAATTTTTCTTTAGTGAAATAACGTTTATGATAGTTGCTAAATTACGGTTGAAATGACGTTTAAATTACTACGAGTAGTGTTTCAATTTGTGTCCAAAACAGAGTCTGAACATTGGCCCCATTCCGAAGGCGCAGGCAGCCCTATCCCAGGGGCAGACGGTAGACGCATAAGCGGTCGCAGACCAGTGCGGGGGGGGGGGGGGTGATGGCCGTTGGGGTCAAGGTTACTTTACTAATAGTTGGGGTAGCCTGTGGGCAGATGGCCCCCTGCAATACGAAACTTGAACATTAACCGTATACCACTGGAATACATTATGTCTGATTGGGCGTTTGCCACATCTGGCAAGCAATCTATGATGCCGCCCCTGGCAAACAATCTATGATGCCGCCCCTGGCAAACAATCTATAATGCCGCCCCTGGCAAACAATATATGATGACGCCCCTGGCAAACAATCTATGATGCCGCCCCTGGCAAACAATCTATGATGCCGCCCCTGGCAAACAATCTATGATGCCGCCCCTGGCAAACAATCTATGATGCCGCCCCTGGCAAACAATCTATGATGCCGCCCCTGGCAAACAATCTATGATGCCGCCCCTGCCCTGATACAAACCTTTCTCTGTCACCCTGCTATCTGGATGGATGTTTGAAGAATTCCACCCGTATCAGTTATTACTGTAAAATAGATTTGCGTTTCAATCAGATCAGTCTCTTCCCTGTTATTGCATTCGGCAATATCAAGAGGCTTTTCAGGTCCATCGTGCTCATGTTAGGGTAATCATCCAGGATAGGTAGTATTCGATTGTGGTGAATTCGATTGTGGTGCATTCGATTCATTCCACTGGACATATTTACAACAACAAAAATCCTTTTGAACGAAAAATTGCATACCTTTGCTAACAGTGGTGGACCGCGCTACCGTGCCTTTGCGTAGGCGCCAGCCGCCAGGGTGAACCCATTGACCTACTTAAGGGCCTGTTCCCGTGGCGCCTCTAACCCCCTCAAAGTTGCTCCAACTTGCAACTGCCGTATCCCAATGCACAGACAGTTGCAAGTTGGAGGAAGTTAGAGGCGCCACTGGAACAGGCCCTAAGTATAGGCGAACTAATCCAGCTGCAGTTGCAACTTGGAGCAACTTGGAGAAGGTTAGAGGCGCCACTGAAACAGGCCCTAAGTATAGACTAACTACTCCAGCTACTCCAGACGAACTAATCCAGCGCCGCCCGGCAGCCGTTCCCGGTTGAAGCGACACTAGCGCCGCAGCGGAGAGGGTGTGAGTTAGCGCGGCAATGCTTTTGCTATGGCGGAGGGGCGATATTGGACAATAATCACCGTGAACGTTCAGGCAGAATATTTGTATTCCATGTTATTCATTATGAATGTATCTACGTCCTCAAACCTTTTCCAGTGCGCTACCTCAAGCAGTTTCTTAGTTACAGGCCGACAAATATCGCCGTTCCGACATAGCAAAAGCATTGTGCCGCGCCTCTGCGGCGCTAGTGTCGCCTAGCGGCAACGGCTGCCGGGCGGAGTAGTTAGTCTATACCTGCATATGGGCCTGTTCCCGTCGCACCTCTAACCTCCTCCAAGTTGCTCCAACTTGCAGGTTAGAGGTGCCACTGGAACAGACCCCATGTCAATGTGTGAAGCTAACCGGCTCACGGAGACACCTAGCGGCGGGCTTGGAACTAAATTATTCCACAGTACCCCATTGATGTCGAACAGACCAACAAAGCTGGAGGCGACGATACCGCCATTTTCTCTGTGCACTTGGAAGACGTGAGTCAATGTTCGTCTTCCCTTTGAAGCACGTTCACTACCTACCAGAGTAACTTACCGCATCAGATCTCGGCCATCAATTAGCTTGAACAACATGAAGAGATGCTCCACTCAATGGGTGCTGGACCTACCAACAGGCAACACCGGCAGTGGCGGCCGAAGGTATTTTCGGATGGGGGGGGGGGCAAAGAAACTCAAGGGGCCACCTCAGCCAAAGGCCCCCCCCCAAAAAAAAGGCGCGAAACGGTATCTCCTCGAATTTAGGTCACTATATTTTGCAGGGCCTCTAAACGGTCGCAAAAAAACGTCGGACAGGCCCGTGTTGAAGTCTCAGGCCTTCCGAGGGCCCCTCATGCCTACCGAGGGCCCCCTCAGGCCTACCGAGGGCCCCCTCAGGCCTACTGAGGGCCCCCTCAGGCCTACCGAGGACCCCCTCAGACCTACCGAGGGCCCCCTCATGCCTACCGAGGGCCCCCTCAGGCCTACCGAGGACCCCCTCAGGCAGACTGAGGGTCTTCTGTTGGCCTCAGAGCGCCCCCATACTGGCTGGGGGCACCTCGGGTCATTTTTAGGTCAACAAGGAAAAGGTTGAACTAACTTCTTAGAGGGCCACCCTTACAAATTTATGGGGACAAAATCATGTTTGCCCACCCAACTTCTTGAGTGTGTGGGGGAGGGGGCAGCTGCCCACCCACTCTTCCGCCGCCTTTGAAAAACGGTCAATTATCATAGATTAGCGCAGTATCAAAGGTCACCACCCCAAGGTTTATATATATATATATATATATATATATATATATATATATATATATATATATATATATATATATATATATATATATCCAGTGGCGGATCCAGAGGGGGATAGGGGGTGGGGGCATGAGGCCATGAAAGGGCCCACTAAAGCTTGAGGGGCTCCGCTTTTCTACCCGACAGCCTCCTAGATGGAATCCTGGATCCGCCATTGTCTATAGCCAACATTGGTCAACAGTACAAAGTCTGGTAGTTGTGTGTGTAAGAAGACTAGAGTTGAACTATTCACAACCAAGTTCCGATCACAATCACCTAACAAGACAGAGCACTGAACCACTTATAATCGTCACAAATGACATGACACCCACGATCAAACCAAAGGCACGTTCCCGAGACCACCCAGAGACGTTCAACCATGCTGATACACTGGCACTCAACGTTGCCCACTCTAACTTCGTCACCAAAACCACGTCAAGAGTTGAGCACATCAGTGACCCCACCAAACCGTACTGGCCACTTGAAGGGTTTCCTGAGTCACCTCACAAACTTTGCACACGATTTTTCACGAAGGCCAAACAAAATGTTCACCAGCCTTTCGTTACGCGCCAACATATATGGTGGATGCTACACAACAATATGTCACAGCCTTTTTGCACAACTTGTCAAGGCCTAAATAAGGCAAGATAAGCCGGCACGAGTTTTGACACTTACCATGCGTTGGGCGACATCAAACTCACCAACAACCGGGACTCGCACCACACCGACAATATCTGCGACGAACATGTCCACCTCCTCTGCTGCACGAGCAGTCCACGATTGACGAACGACGAAGTTCACCTACACTATACTACACGAACACCATACGAACAACCAGCAGCGCTCAGGGCACATCCAGCGCACGCACTGAGTTTGACTGATTTGGAAACGGTTCAAAGGGACGCGCACCAAATACACTAGCTCCCACAACAAATATGCCCCCCCCCCCCCCGTGACTTGACCCAACGGATAAAACTGTGTAATTCAACACATGCTCACCGAAAGGAACATCTCCGACCAGGGACAGGCGGTGAGTAACACCACTAAGGCCAAACAATCAGGGCTTGGCTTCGACAAATTGCCGATAAAACGCGCACTGGGGGGGGGGGGGGGGGGCAATGTCAAGGGTAGGATCGAGAGGACGCTCGACACGGCTTTCACGGAACACAACGCCAACCATCGACTTCTGTTCGCTACCGGTGTCAATTTATGGCGACACTGCGAAGCAACCCAGGCGACCGTACGCCGGCCGGTGTGACCAACGATCGGACGCATTTTCCGGCAGTTCACAACACTCACCAATTAGTTACTGGCCATCCGCTCACCCACACAAAACTTACAAAACTTACACACATATAGGTTCAGAGAAAAACCCGCCACGCTGACCTAGTCGGCGTCGAAACTCACTCGGCGATACTCGCACCAAAATAACTCCCGAATACAGTTTCTGCAACGGACCCAGACGTTTACCAGTTCTCCTGTACGGAGTACCCGACGAACGAACGAACTCAACACAAACCATGAAAGTTCACCCGCCTTAACAATACCACCTGACTAAGCCCGTCTATCTTAAAGGAAATAGTTCACCTTCAACATTATTTTTGAACTGAGATAGCAGTTTTGTAGCCAGTGTTGGGAAACCCCTATCTGCAAGTTTGCTCGACTGAAAAGACTTTCCAGCCGAATATATTTGATTTTGTTGGCGAAGGAATGCGGTGCTGGCGAAAGAATGTGGTGCTGGATCTAGCCCGGGCAGAGGCTATGCCATCAGCCAATCAGCTTGCAGCTGGTGCTAGCAAGCGAACCACCGGCCGCCGGTTGGCACATCTCTAATGCGAGTCTATCCTTACGAGACTACTTTCGAATCGGATTGGCTGAACCATTTTTTAAATTCACGTGACGTCAGGACTCTGACTCAGAGAGTATGCATATAACAATACTAATTTACGGCCTTCTTTCCTGAATGGGCGAGATATAAGGCAATTTTTGACAATATAAAAAGATATTGTATTAAAAATATAATCAAATCGTGTTTGGGACAAATTTCCAAGGTGAACTATTTCCTTTAAACACGGACTTAATCACGGCGTTTGGCGGATCTTAAACATGGCGTTTTCTCATAGTTTGCACCCAACAAATGGTAACCGACCACCAACTCAACTGCACAAGACTTGCACATAGAGGTTCGGAGAAACACCTGAGACGTTCCCCTCCCCAGCGTCGCAATTTCCTCGACGATACTGGCACCAAAGAACCAACTCAGATTACCCAAATACGTTGACAGTTTCTGCAACGGACCCAGACGTTTACCAGTTCTCCTGTACGGAGCACCCAAAACGAATCATAAACGTTCACCCGACTTAACAACACCACCTAACTAAGCCGTCTATCTTATGCACGGACTGACGCATTTTCTGGCAGTTAACACCCACCAAATCGTACACTCAAGACTTGCACACACAGGTTCAGATAAGAACCCGAGACGTTCCTCTGTTCTGCGACGCAGCTCCCTTGAAGATACTGCCACCAAGAGGACAAACTCCCATTACCGAAACACGTTGGAAGTTTCTGCAAAGAACCTAGACGTTTACCGATTATCTTGTACCTAACAAACCAACACCAAAAAACGAGCCACGAACGTCCACCCGCCTTACCAGCACCACCTTACTACTTCGGCACCAAACCAACGAGCTTTGGTGACTTGTGCTCTCCCGACGACCACCACGCATGCACTCGGCCCAACCCCAAGAGTACCGAAACGAACGCTTTTACACACCCACCCTGGCACGCCCCACTAATTCCAGACACTTCGCTCAATGTGTTAGCACCTCGTACGAACTCTCGTGACGATACCGGCACGAACACCGAGCTTTCCGCAACTTCACCGACCAAACCACCTGACGGCCACAGGTGTTCGTAGCGTACCTGAAGACACCGTCCCGCACATAGCGGGAGAGATCGAACCTACATCTCAAACTGAACCATCTCCAACACACAGCCACACACCAGCCGAACATTTATTCAAAACGGGCAGCACGATGAGACAGCCGTCACGTCTAGCGTCGGACAAGTCACACATCTACGACACCCACCGCGGAGCCGCACAAGGGCCTACCACCAGCACTGCCGGGCAGAGGGTCGGGGGAACTGCAGTGCCATTTGGCAGGTGGACGCCTGCTGGCCAGGTAGCCAGCCTCTTCCAGTGATAGACAGCAGAACAGAGGCGACACAGCCGGACACACGACATGTCTCGGACCGGCTACCTACAGCCAGCGCATACGGTACAGTCTGCCACCCACGGCTGGCGGCCACGGCCACCAGAACGAGCGCCGGCTGGCGGCTCTCTTCCAGAAACGCTACAAACCGGGAACCACCTGCTGTGCCCGGCTCCTCCAGACGCCGCGTCCAGCGGGTTAAACACCTTCTCTCCACCGACCACCGACAATGGCGACACACCATGACGCCACAATGATGCAGCCGAAAAGTGCCGACAACTCACACGGACAAGCCTGCTGTGAACAACACAAGTGGAATTAAACGCACAGAGACACTGACTGGGCACAGGCGCAGTGGCTGTGTGCCTGTGAGCTAAGACACTGGCGTGTAACTCACAAGATACACGATACCAAAACACACCCCACGGCAGCACAAATGAACAAGAGCCGGAATAAGACAACCACCGCCTGTTCACCAGATTTCACAGTTCTAGTACGTCACCGTGTGTAGCATCTGTTTGTCAAGTGCTACTTACTTGCGTTGCGAGTTGGTATGAATATGCCATGAATGTTTGATGCGGTGTGCTGTATGGCTGTCCACATTCCTCACGTGATAGGAATGCAAATTTTGCTACCAAATGAAATCTACATACACAACCCTGCTGCACCATGAATACCCAGGAGTGGCGTATGCCAATGGATGTGTCCGCGGGATCTACATCAGATGTGCCTTGCTGACAACTGTACAGGTGTACAGGCACGTCTTTCGCTACCAGCCGTGCGGCAGGCAGGTCCTCGTCCTGCCTTCTGAGTCGTATTTACATCAGTTGTGGAGCTTCCGGGATGCGTGCCTGGCATACTCACCTGTCGAGTGGCGCACTGCCACCACGGTCGCGCGTCGTCGTCCTGGCGGCAGTTCTGACCTGCGGCCTGTGCAGCCGCGCTGGCCCGCCACACCTACTGGGACTTATTGGCCAGCTCCTTACCAGAACGCTTCAGCTGCACCCGCAGCCGACGGTTGCCGACCAGGAAGTTATCCATGCCCTGGATGGCCATCTCCGCGCCCGCCGGGTTGTCGTACGACACGAAGCCAAAGCATTTCGACTGGCCTGTGAGCTTGTCAAGGAACACCTTGGCCGAGATGACGTTGCCGAACGGCGAGAACATGTTGGAGAGGTCAGCGTCGTTGCACTGCGGCGGCAGGTGGTAGATGAAGAGGTTGCAACCATCGGGGCCCTCCACCTGCACCCGGTTAAAGCCAATGCCGGACGGCTGAGACGGCCCGGCGCCGGCCAGCGGTGGGGGACCCGCGAACTTGCCCGAGCCGCCGCCGAAGTTGTTGCCGGATTGGTTGCCAAAGTTGCCGCCGCCGGAGCCGAAGTTGTTGGGCGGCGCGTTGCCAAAGTTGCCGCCGGTGTTGTTGTTTGCGGCGTTGCCTGGCGGCGGTCCCTGGAACTGCTGTCCGCCCTGCTGCTGGTTCCCGCCGGGACGGTTCAGGCTCCCGGCCGCCTGCAGCATCATGGCCAGCGCTGAGGCCGGGTTCTGGTTCTGCTGGTTACCCTGCGGACCCATGTTGGGCGGCGCCATGCCGAACTGGTTGTTGGGCGGCGGCCCGCTGGGCCCGCCCTGACCGGCCAGCGAGGACAGCGCGCTGGCTGCCTGGCTCAGCTGCTGCAGCAGGTTCACCGCCTGCGGGTTGTTCATCAGCGGGTTGTCCTGGTTGTTCTGCTGGTTGTTCATCTGGCCGCCCATCAGACTGGGCGGAGGCTGCTGCATGTTCTGAGACGGCGGCGGCCGGTTGCCCCAGTTGTTGCTGCTGTTGCTGTTGTTGCCGCCCCATTTATTGCTGTTGTTGCCGCCCCATTTGCCAAGGATGGCGTTG
Organism: Chirona hameri; assembly: GCA_036785665.1. NCBI lineage: Eukaryota > Metazoa > Arthropoda > Thecostraca > Balanomorpha > Balanidae > Chirona > Chirona hameri. The sequence continues at coordinate 166,429 of JAXIVJ010000307.1, read as the reverse complement.
TTGTTGCCGTTGTTGGCGTTGTTGTTGCCCCACCTGTTGGACGCCATCGGCTGCCGGTTGGCACCGCCGAGCGGTGGGCCGCCGAAGCCGCCGCGGCCGGCGCCCATCTCTCGTGACGAGTCGGCCAGCTTCACCACCAGCGGCGCCGAGCAGCCCTCCATGGTGCGAGAGTGGTGCACGCCGCGGATCGCCGCGATCGCGTTCTGGCGCGACATGAACGTGACGAACGCGCAGCCCTTACTCTGCTTCTTGGCGTCGCACAGCACGGTGCATTCCTCCAACGGTCCGAACTTGTGGAACAGCGACCAGACGGCCTCTTCGTCCGCCTGCTTTCCGATCATGCCCACGAACAGTTTGCGGTCGCTGCGGTTTTCTACGTCAGCAGGCTTCATCTGCATCGAGTGGTGCATCCCGGGCAGGGTGCGCACGTTGTGCAACTTGTTCTGCGCCTGCAGCGCCGACTTGCGCGTGAAGTAGATGACGAAGCAGCAGCCGCGGCTAGCGCCGGTGGCGCGGTCCTTCAGGACGCTCAGCTCGTAGACGGGCCCGAACTCCTCGAACACCTTGCGCACTTCGGAGTCTTCCATGCGGCGCGGGATCTGGCCGGCGAACATCTTGATCGTGTCCGGATCGGGGTGGCCGACGTTGCGCCGCTTGGCGGCCAGGTCGCTGCCCTCAATTGCAGCGTCGCCGGCACCACGTTTCAGGGGGCCGCTGGGGGCCACGACCGCCTCGTCGGTGCCGGCCTTGGCCAGCAGACCGGCGCCGGCCGGCTTCTGGTCGCCGCCGCTGCCCGGCGCCGCGGCCGCCTTCGCCACCAGGCCAGCCTTGCTCAGAATGCCGCCGCCCGTGGTCGCCGGCGGCTCCGAGTCGGTGTCAGGCTTCACATTACTGCCGTTGTTCATGGTGGCTGAATCGGTGCTGGACATATCCATTAACAAAGCAACTTAAGCTTCAGTCTTGAGTTGATTGATCTGTAACCGATACAAGTAATTGAGCTTGGCATATAGACAGCCACATATACAAAGCAAAAGTAAATGCAGCTTGGAAATTGATAACAGAAAAATGACACTTGAAAAACTTGTCTTGAAAGCCTGGACCTTGTTGTAATATGTGCAGCCCGGTACTATATTAAGCAGTAAAGCCCTGTTGAGCGAATGAGCAGCAACAAAGTAAAGCAGAGTTAAATGCACGCCGCAGGCGCACCAAGGATCACTTGAGAGGGTCCGTAGGTTAGGGTAGGTCAGGTTTTATATATCAATTTAGTCCAACCTTTTGAATGGAAGGCTTTCCGAGGTCAGGACCCGCGCTAAGTACAGCTTGTTGCGCAGGTCCTAGAGCTTGCTGCGCAGGTCCTGACCCCTACTGTCCGATCGGGCAGTTCCTGGCCGCCGGCAGAATTTAGAGGCGAAAGTTGTACGTGCCCAACATACCTGGACACGGTCCACCCTCGCCCTCTGACTTTGAGTGTGACCGCTGCCACCGGCCGCAGGCCATCCCAGTCGGGGGCAAATGGCGAGCGCCGAAACGACTCGAACCCGGCCTGCCACACCGGGTGAGGTCAAAAGCCCAGTGCTCTCCCGACTGAACTACATGGGCAGATGGAATTTGGTTTGGGAATTGCCCATGTGATTTTCTGATATATATATATTCCGTATTAAAAACAAAAATATCTTTGAAAAGTTCGATTTTCTGAGCATGAAAAAACGGATTTTTGCATTTTCGGGCGTCAAAAACCAAAAGTTTCACAAATCCGAGATAGCAATTGTGTAGCCTTTACCATTTGCTACCTTTTGACGTTTTGAAATTCGCTACCTATACCAGAGAAGAAAAAAATCGCCGTAATTGCTTCATTTTTGCAGATGTAAAATTGATGTAGGAGAATGTACCCGAAGTTTCACGTTGATAGCGCTATTGGGGATTTGAGCTATTGCGAAAGTTAATTGGGGGGGGGGGGCGTTAAACGCCCCCTGTAATGGCGGGTTAAAAGCACCAATGATCTTCTAATACGACCCAAGGCTGGTCAAGTAGCATGAAAAGGTTAGGAATCAGGAACTTTAAAGGGAAGAATACACAACATTGCAGAGAATGTTTTCTTTAGGTCTGAAGAAGGACGAAAATAACGTTAAAAGGAATGTTTCACCTTTGTATTGGTTTTGAACTGAGATAGCCATTATCTTTGGCCGCTATTGAAATGTCGAAAATACTAAGGTCATTTTCCCCAAAACTTAGCCGTTTTTAAGAACTTTAATTTATAGTTGTCAAAATAGGGTCTAGGCTCTAGTGCCGCCGCTGATTGGCTGACAGCGACTTTGTCAGCCAATCCCACTTTGTCAGCCAATCAGCGGCGGTATATAGCTCAATAATGACGTCATCACAAATTTAAAAACTGAATTTGTATAGGGTAGGGTAGGGTAGGGTAGGTAAGTTAAGCGACTTTTCGAGAGATAAAAATATCACCATCGTTTCCAGCAGCACTTACCTCATATTTTCAACTACAACCAGCGTATATTTGAAAACTTTCAGAGAGGTGAAACATTCCTTTTAACCCTATTCCCTGCGGCCGGCCAGAATTACGTTAACCTGCGGGGGGTGGGGCAGATTCTGCCCCCCCCCCCCCCGAGATCTCGAGAACCGCTCGGTCGATTTCGATGGGGAAAACGCCATTCGATTCGTCATGACAAAAGCTCTCTTTTTGGACCCCGATTTTTTTCTCTCGAAAATCGGGGGCCAGGGGGCAAACAATCCGATTTTTTTTTGATTTTTTTCAAGGTGTGGCTCGACCGATTTTCATGCCCCAAACGTTTTTGAACTTCAAATGTATTGGTATTTAATATACCAAAAGACAAAAAAACAAAATAAAAAATCATAGGCATATTCAGGGAATGTAAAATGGGGAGAACTTCTGGGAAAAAATATGTGCCGTTTGTGATTTTTTGGGACGACATGAACGTCACATGTGGGCATTATATGCTGTAATGTTAAATTTGATATATTGCGCATAGGCGGATCCAGGAAAACATGGGGGCACCATGCGTGTAACGCTTTTATCATCTTACTAATTTGAAGTTGGACCTAATTTGAGGGTGGGTATCGCCTCCCATTTTTTATCCAGAGTGCGCCTCTGCCCAAAAAATATGTACAATCCCAGTATCTATGATGCATATTGCATTGAAATGGTTTCTGACGCATTTATTGCACTGCAAACCACGAAGGAAGTATGCGACGCAAAACCGCATTCGTAACACCCTCCCCAAAACAGGAGCCTGGAACCGCCTCTGCTGTACCGATTTTCGCAAAATTTTGACAACCGCCATTCAATTTTGGGAAAATTCACAAAGTTTAACCCTATTTGTAACAGGGGGGGCGGATTCCGCCCCCCCCCCCCCCTCATGTTTTTCGCAGATATCTCTAGAACGGCTGGGAGCAGGCCCATGAAATTTTGGGACTTTTCATAGAATTGAATACCGGATTTGGAGTCAAAATTTTGAGTTCTTAAGCTGAACAGAGGCGGTTCCAGGGCACAGTTTTGGGTGGGTTCGGAGGCGACATTTGGCGATAATTCGGAAATGCGATCTTCACGGTTTCTTCCTAACTGCCTCAAGTATGAAGGAGTTACATCGGTTTACGGTGATTGCAACAAGTGCAAATTAGTTGATGTTAATGAAATATCATAAAAATTGCATGGCAGAGGCGGTTGCAGGGGCGGGTTTCCAGGAAGTATTCAATGCTTGGCGGGAAGCCAATAGAGCAATGCAAGGGACATTTATAGCTATCAAGATGTAAAAGATAGCTTCTGCTTCCATTATTTGCATAATTTATTACATATAGTTTCAGGGGCATGTTCAGGCACATGAAAAGGGGGGTGACTGGCATGGTGATGACGATATGTCAGCGATAACGGCGCAATAGACGTTTAGCTTATAATGATATATGTACATATGAGGCCAGAAAAGGGAATAAAGTCTTCTTTTTTTGCAGAGGCGCGCTCAGGAATGGAAGAAAGGGGGTCATATTATTGCAAGGAAACTAAGAGGCATGGGCGTACAATGACATAACATACTGCAGTTTTCGGATGAAACACGTACCACAGGCTACTCTACGAACGATTATAAGATAAAAGGCGAGTCCAGGTAGGGTAAAAAGGGGGGTAAGCAATGTTAATTGCAGTTGTAGTGAAATACTCACTGTTGACTAGTTCCTATCATAATAGCGGATAATATACTTATCAAAAGGTCTTGCGCCGCCCCAGTTTGGATCCTGGATACGCCTATGATGAATTCAAACATGCAAAAAGGAACTATCTACGATCAGTAACATATTTATAGTGCTGGGTAGCAACTTGTCTGAGGTTAATATTTTTTCCCCAATTTGACCTCCTTTTTCACTAACCTGGTACCGCCTATGGCAAAAAAATATGATTTATAACTGTTTTGTATAATGTCACAATCATATACCATTTCATTTATCAAAAACCCAACATCAAAAAATGGTTTTATTACGTATTTACTTCACCCCCATATTGAGTGACCTGCACACGCCTATGATTTTTGAATTTTCAAACGTCACCGTCATATATCAATTTCCAATTCAATCTCTATCGATTCCTATTAGTTGTGTTAAAATCGGTCGATAAACATGAAAGCTATGTTGGATCAAAAATACCACTAAAATTTCTAGTTTTTGCCCCCCTGTTGCCCCCCTATCCAAAATTTAGATATTTTATTATTTAAAAATGTAGATCGTGTTGAGGGGAACCAAACACCGTTTCATTTTTGAAAATCGGACGGGTAGATCTCGAGATCTCCGGGGGGGGGGCGGAATCCGACCCAGACCCCGCCCCCCCCCCCCCCCCCTGCTACAAATAGGGGTAGCCAGGAGCCTGTTACAAATAGGGTTAAGGACGCTAGGCCCAACGGTTTAGAAGCGGCAAGTGAAAAACCACCGGGGGGGGGGACATAATCTGCCCCCCTTACCCTTTTCCACACAAAAAACAAACTTGAAATCGACAGGCGAGACCAAAATCTATTGTAAAATTATCAGATTTTTCATATCAACATTCCTACCGAAAGCTATTTCAAGTTCAAGTTGATTTCCATGCTTATAACAGTCGGTACTCAGCAAGTACTAAAAAAAACTAAAAACTATGCATTGTTATTTATCATGAAGGTATGCAATGTTTCCTGCAGTCTATCTTTTGCGAATATGTGCCAAACTTTTATGAACAATCAGCAAGCATTTGAAAAAGTGCATTGAAATCGGCATATTAGTTGGGCCCCGGACGGCGATCTATTTAGTGTTCTCAATTCATTTGTTAAACGAAAATATTCACCTTTTGAATTATTTATCAAAAAATTTCTGTGACACATGTAAAGTAACAAATTGATCGTGCCTCCATTTAAAAGTGAAATAACTTTTATATTTCAAAAATTAAATTTCGGAAAGGAAAAAATATGTGCTTACATATGGTGACAAACAAGACAACCATCTCTGGTTTGAATGTTGTTTTTTTGTTAAACAAGTCATAGGGCCAGAAATGAAGTAAGTGCGCCAAGAAGTGATACCGTCCTTGATTGGTCAATGAAACAAATCGCCGACACTAACCGTGTGTTCTGGCCACACATTCCCGCGAGGATTCCAGGGAATCCCGGGAAAGCTCGCCTGGGATTGGCTGGCCGTGCCGGATTCCGACACGGCCAGAACACGGCCGTTGGGTGCATAAGTGAACTTCCGATTTAATTGCCAGTTTTCCATTGTTTGTTGATTTTGTTTTTGGAAAAATGATTATTTTCATAATAAGTTAAACCATAGTGTTATATACAGCCAGAGACAAAACTATACACAACTCCTAATGTTAAAAATAAATGAACACATTTTCACAAATTGAGGGTCGCAACCACTAACTAGGCCGCCGTTGGGTGCATAAGTTAACTGCTAATTTGGTTACCTTTTTATCCAATGTTTATGGATTGTTAAGGATAGAAGGGCACATAATCACAATAGAGAGAGTAGACATATATTCCATACAATTTTTTTTAAAAAAACATTACGAGAGAAGCCCGGAATTCGAAATTCGTTAAAGGGACTGTCCCACCTTTTTGAAAGTTGTCGAATCACACTTAATTGTATATCTACATGTCAGATGAGGTCAGCCTAACATGTTCGTGAACTTTTTTCTCGAAAAAATTGCTTATCTTGGAAGATATTCAACTTTTAGTTTTAAGCGAAAAGTTGGGGTGGTGAGGTCATATGATTTTCTTTTTAATAACAGGGAAATCCTTTGTGCTGCCAAATGTATGGCACAATTTTTTGTCGACATCTTTTTCTAGCGCAGAAAAAGTGAACCATCCGGTGTCTAGATTGGCTAGCACTATCAGCTGGAGTTGTTGCAGCAGTTGGCCGCCAGGGACCGCTAGTGCGCCAGTGTTATGACGTCGCAAGCAAATGGCACCACTAAATATTGATTGATTGATTTATAAATAAATACATATTTAGCATTACATATTTAACTGGTACCATTTGCTTGCGACGTCTTAACACCCTGGACCACTAGCGGTCCCTGACGGCAACAGCTGCATCAACTCCAGCTGATAGTGCTAGCCTCTAGATTGCGAGCCACCCGGGGATCGATAAATGAAAGACGAAAATATTCCAAGGCTGACCTTAAAACAAGTCGACTAATATTACCAGTTGGGTAAAGAGAGACGACGCTGTCGGTTCAGAGGCCCTATTCAAATACACATGGCTTTTTTTACAGATGTAAAAATTAAACTCTAATATCTTTTTGATTAGATCATTGTGGTTGTGTTAACTTCTACCATAATTAATTTCAATGCAAAGCCATCAAAATTGCTATCTCAACTCAAATATAATGTTAAGGTGGGATAGTCCCTTTAACCCTCGGCCTACAAGAGCTTTTTCACCTTTGCCCTACGGGGGGGGGGGCCTAAAAATACCCCCTGTTAACTTCCAAACCAAGCAACATAGAGCAACGTGCGCGGTAAGAACCAACATAATCCTGTCATGTTTGGAATCTAACGGTATGGAATTTTTAGGTTTCGGGTCAACTGGTGACCTTCCAGGTCAAGTGATCGACCTCTATCGACCACGTCCAGAACAGCGATTTCAGCAGCAGAAGAGTCAGAAGCAGAACAGTCAGAAAACCTCAAAATGAGAAACTGATAAATGTAAAGAAAAAGGCATGTTCCTAGACAAGTTTTGTCTCAGAAATACAGAAAAGGTAATTATTTATTCATCTCTGGTCAAAAGAGTCCAAAAGTTATTAAAAAATGATGTCATGAATTTCTTACACTTGGGAGCCATCACTCAAAAATGGATATTTCTTTGAAATTTGGTTTGAGTATTGTCCATACTCAGTTCTCTCACATATATTCCGGTTTTTTAACATCTTTGAAAATGTTAATTTTGGGGTGATTTTTTTTAAATGCTCATTTTGAAGAGTAAAAACAAACAATTTCGAAAATCCGAGATTGCCATTTGAAAGAAAATGACATTTTGTATCTTTGCTTAATTGCGTTTGCAATTTACTTCAAAACTCTGTTTTCTACGATTTTTTCAAGCATTTATTGTTTTTCCACCAACATGACGTCATCAAAACATCATTATTTCCAAAATTTCTCAACCAATTTCAATTAAATTTTACAGCATACATATAATTGTGTATACTTAGCTACTGCAAATTTCAGGAAGATGCACCGCATGTCTAAAAAGTTATGCAAGAAATACCTCAGGGGGGGGTCATTTTAGGACCCTCGTAGGACGAGGGAATTAACATTATAATAGTTCACCTTTAACTAGTTCAAAATAGTTCACCTTTAATAGTTCCCCTAAATAGTTTTGGGAAAAGCCCCTAAATAGTTCACCTTTAACATGGGGGTTTGAACTGAGACAGCAAATTTGTAGAGCAGATCGAAAAATGGGTTATGTGAGAGAAAAAAAAATCGCTCCCTATGTTAAGTAATGTTGACAGGACTAGTGGGCCCCTTTTAGAAGTTTAATTTCCCCGAAACTTGTTTCGGAACCTCACAACGGTTGTTTACGTTAAAAGCAGCCTGCGTATATATGCCTAAAGTCCGTCGGTATTGTGTGCAATAGTTTCCATAGTCATAGTTGTCATGAAGTTTTTATGGCCATGAAGGAGACAAGAGAAACATGCCCATTTTTTTATGGATATCCATCAGTCGTCCAAACAAATGCAATTATTAGGGTTTTTTCCAGCTCGAAATACCACATATAGCCAAATTTAAAGACACCTTTCAAGGTGACCTATTCCCTTTAACCCGTTGGTAGAAAAAGAAGTGCCACATATAGATATTGCTTTGAAATTTGGTGTGGGCATCATCCATACTTGGTTCTACAATATTCCTTCTGTATAACTAACTTAACCTAACCTAACCCCGCCATTAAGTCTGATCGGAACAAAACCTAAGATTCGCTTGTAGCCATTAAGTCTGATCGGGACGAAACCTAAGAATCGCTCGTAGCCATTAAGTCTGATCAGGACGAACCTAGGATTCGCTTGTAGCCATTAAGTCCGGTCGAGACAAACCCTAATTGATTATCTCATAGCCATTAAGTCCAATCGGGATGAAACCTAAGATTCGCTCGTAGCCATAAGTCTGATCGGGACGAAACCTAAGATTCGCTCATAGCCATTATGACTAAAAAGCATAGGCGTAGGAACAGGGGGGGGGGGGGGGGGCTGGGGGCCATGGCCCCCTCACTTTTCAGACATTTTTGGGGGCTAAAATCTGTATTTTTGCTTGGTGAGTAAAGTGATTGATGGCAAAAGGTTCGCTAAGACGAGATCAGCCCAAATCTGCAAAGAAATATTCCATAGGGGTTGGGGTACTCTCAAAACGAGATCACAGTTTCACTGCCCCCCCCCCCCCCCCACTTTTCGTGACATTCCTACTAAAAAGCAAATAGCCGCCACCAGGATTGAGAGTGATAGGGTTTAGTGGTCAACCAGATACATGACATCATATGATAGCGGATAGCCAGTATCTCACACATTTATGCACCCACATTGTTTACATTTAATTGTAATGGCGGAGTCGTTGCAGGGTTACTGGCGGTCAGCTGATGCTATTGGAGGGTGATACAAATAATTATTGTCAGGTAAGTACTGATAATGTCCCTGTTTTGAGTGCAGTTCTGATGAAATCAGATGTGTAGAATTAGTATACAATATTCAACTTGCCTATATAAAGGTGTGCAAAAGCGGAATATCGCTGTGAACTCCTTTAGTGTCAAAACCAAACATCCATGCAGACACCCAAATACCCTAGGACCCTGAGGCCTACTCTGGGCCCTGCAGTTGGCTGCAGTTTGGCAGTTAGCAGTGGTCGGCAGCAGGGGGATAATGGAAAGTGGGGATGGGATGGGCAAACGGTATGACATCACACAGCTGAGGTTCTGACGGTTGGTATGGAGCGACCACAGCAACTGCAGGATGAAACGTCATGTGGAGTCAGGGTTGGAAAAGTTGCTGTTTGCTGGTGTACAGGGGCACCAGGAGATTTTGTACTCTGGAATTGTGACTGGAAAGAATTAACTTTTTTGTACTCTTTGAATAGGCAATAAATATTCTTAGGAAACATGCCAAACTCATATGAATATTTGTGTTCTCAGGCACAGCAGACATCAATGAGAAGAAATTGAGCAACATCAAGCAGAAAACGATTTCCAACCTCCAAGAACTAAGTGTCTCTAAACTGAAATCTTTGGTCAACAAGATGAAATGCCAGCACCTACATTGTGTTATTCCAATGCATGTTTCAAATGAACATATTTATGTTTTAAATATAAACATGATGTATGATGCAGTCTTCTGTCTGAGAACAAACTGATCACAAATTATGGGTTAATCCAGACAACTCATTAGCAAATACTTAACCATGCGAGTAGGTGTAGGGCCAAAGTTAAAACACAGCTCTTCCTTAGGGCAGAGTACATGTCACTCATCTCAAAAAGCATCAGTCAGTGGTGTTAAAAATATCAAAAAACAAACAAACAAGAAACTAAGCACCCACCAATCTGACTCAATAATCACACACCGCCGTAGACACAGCACTACACAAATCAAAATAGCGTACCACGAGACGTCCTGCGCCGAAAATGTCTCTTATCTTCCCTCAGAAGAGATGAGCACAAGATTACGCTGCTGAGTACTTTCCTCAACGAATACCTTGTGTACCAAGTACCGTTTTCCCTTGCTGGAAAAGCTCATGGTACCTGGTGTTCGTTGAGAACAAGTACTATGCAGATAATCATTCTTTTAAAAGGTTAAATGATCAATTAAATGGTATGAAAAGAAAGTGTTTGCCTTCCTGATGCCAGTGGTACCATTTTTTTGTTAAGACAACCACCTTTTTTAGGCGTAAATAGCTAATGAGAATCCTTGTATTCAGTGTCTAAAACACCAGGTCACCAGGTGCATACCGGCGAAGCTTTATGTCCGATATATCTATCAATCGGGCTTGTTAGTCTAAATGAACTAAATATGAATGAAAAATGTTCGGCCTTATAAAAAACTGAAATTCAAGAGCATCCGCCACGTGAAAGAGGTCGTATAACACCGTCTAAGATATACTCAGCGCTCTTCTCAGTTGCTTCTCAGCAAATCTCAACTCAAGCTCAACGCTGATTGGTCTGTGTCCACACCAGGCACATTTTGTGAGGCCACGGTAAATAGAATACTCCTGGCAACCCCGGCGGGGGTAGTCGGGTGCTCCTACAATGGGTCTCGGCACGCTGTACTACCCGGAAATGAAAGAGCGGACGAGCTGGCCTAGGGGGCCTTCAGCCTTCCGCAGGAAGATGTTCCTATGGACGTCCGCAGCCTCATCAAGGCAGTCGGCCGCGCCGCCTCTCTGGCCTGGCGACGTCGCTGGCCTGAATGCCTCTTCAAGCGGATCATGGGAGGCCGGCTCCCGAAACCGGTCCTCTCCGGCGAGCGAGACGACGCCGTCAATGTGCAGCAGCTGCGAGCGGGTCACTTGACCCGCGATACTGGACCCGCGCCCGCGATAACTCTGCGAGCGGGTCACTGGACCCGCTCGCAGAGTTATCTGCACCGAATCGGCCGTCAACCGACCCGGGGCTGCCAGCAGTGCAGCGATCTCGCGTGCCCGGTGGCGCTCTGTCAGGTGTGTAGGGAGGAGCCTGACACGCCGGAGCACGTCCTGCTGAGGTGCCCCTGCCTGGCGGGCGCTCGTCTCCGTATTTCGGGACTATCCATCCAGACCCGAAGCAGCTGCGAGACAGCAGGGCCGTGGCGGCCTTGGCCCGGGGCTACCTGGATCACCGAGAGCCTTCGGGCTACGGTCGGCCGTAGGGCTGACCAGAGGAGACAACAACAACAACCGGCTAATGGCCGGCTCCGCTGCTGGTGGCGCTCTGCGCCGGCGGCGGGGGACTGGGTGAGGTGGTGCCGGCGCTGCTGGGCCAGCTGGAGGCCGGTGGAGACTCGGCCGCCGAGCGGCGGGAGACGCTGAGCGCGCTGGGCCGGCTGCTGGCGGCTGGCGGCTGGCGGCGCGGACGAGTCGCCGGCTGTGGAGCCGCTGCGGCCGCGGCTGGCTGCCGAGCTGGCCGGCGGGGAACGGCCTGTGCGGACGGCCGCGCTCTCCGTGCTCACCTGTCCCTGGCTGGTGGGCGAGGCGGAGGCGGCACCACTGGCGGAGCACCTGGCCGGTCTGGACACGTCGGAGGACGCCGCGGTTCGGGCGGCGGCGCTGACCTGTATCGGGGCCGCCGCAAACCGGCCACAGACGACCGACATATCCTTCGGTCTTGAAGTAGAGGACTGCGGAAGGTGGGGCGCCCTAGACCAGGTGCGCAGGGCGGCGGCAGAGAAGTGCCTGGCCGCCCTCCCGCCCGGTGCGACATGGATCTGGACGGACGGCTCAGCGGATGCCGGGGTGGCGCGCGGCGGGGGGCGGAGCCCTGATCTGCCTGCCGAATGGTGAGGAGCGCGAGGTCCGCGTCCCGGCGGGCACTCTGTGCTCCAGCATGAGGGCAGAGAAGGAGCCGATGACGCCGCGCAGGCCGCCGGAGGAGAAGGAGCCGATGACGCCGCGCAGGCCGCCGGGGGAGGAGGATGAGGAGCTGGTGACGCCGCGCAGGTCGATTGCGAAGAAATCGCCTTTAACTTGAGCAGGTACTCAATTATTTGAATATAACATTGTATTTTGGATAAATTCGTAAATAGTCATGCTTTATGTTAGGAGGTATGGGCATGTTGCATGGAAAGTAGCATGTAAACTTAAAAGGGACTGAGCAGGTGCACTCATCGATGGCCTAAAGGTAGTGCGTAATGCATGTTTATTGTTTTGTAATTGCATGTTGTCCATAAGTATTCGCTGCGCGAATTTGCTTTTTAACCCTCGCTACTTTTCCAATATTCCTCTTGAAAACACCGTTTCTTATAACCAGTTTGATTTTCACCCGTCCTTACACAGCACATGATGCACTAATTGCGCCAGCTTATGGCTCCGAATCGGACGTGTACTATGCTGTCCGTCGGTGTCATTGGTAGGAGCTTGTTACTTGCAACGCACCGTTATCCTATCCTGTATTCACGTTCTGGTATTTTCTCCCTGTAAGGTCCGGGATCCCATCCTACCTGAATCCTGAAGCACTGTGCGTCGTCCAAACACCTCTGGAGATGATCCACGACTTGGCACAAGAGCTCGCACGAAACGAGGCCGCGCTGAAGTGAAGTAGTGCTGCCGAGAAGGTGCTCCGCCGTCGGCTCCAGCAGACCTGCAGCAGGGCTAAGCAGCGCGCGAAGAGGCTCCGGGAGCAGAACAAGGCGCTGCGCACCCGAAATGCCGCTCTCCAGGCGGCCTCCTCGCAAGCGAGTGCCCTCGCCGCCCGCGGCCCTCTGACTGCCGCCCAGCGCCGGGCCCTGGCCACGGGCAACCGTGTCCGATGGTCCGACCAGGACGTCGGAAGATCCCTGGGTCTGCGCGTCCTCTCGCGACGGGCGTACTTGTATGTCAAGGAGTCAATGAAAGTCCCTTTACCGTCTTTCAGCACCTTGTCGCAGTGGATCCATCCACCATTTCCACATGGTTCCAGGGATGATGGATTCCGCGATGTGGGTGCTTGAATCGACCGTAACTGATCTCAGCGACATGGAGATGCTGTGTGTGATCGCGTTCGACGAGCTCAGTCTCGACAGCAGAATTTGCTACGACCAGGGCCGTGACGTAGTGCTATAAGCATCCAAGATGCAGCTCGTCATGGTTCGAGGTCTGACCGCTGCGTGGAAGCAGCCCATCTGGTACGATTTCGACCGGCCCATGACCTTGTGTGCTTCGAGCCATCATCTCTCGGCTGTAGACCAGCGGCCTGAGAGTGACTGCCGCTGTGAGCGACATGGCCACCAGTAACTAGTGGCTGTGGGCCGGGCTGGGAGTCACCAGCGCTTTCACAAACCCAGCGGACCCAGCAAGGTATGTGTTTTAGTACAGATACAAAACATGAATCGATTAATTTGCTTTATTTTTAGTACTCGTGCCCGGGATGCAGCGATGCCGGGTGCCCAGCGGCCCGGTGTCGGGTCTGCGACGAGGAGCCGGACACGCCTCAGCATATCCTGCTGAAGTGTCCCTGCCTGTGCGGGGTCCGCCTCCTATCGCTGGGAAACATATATGGACGACCGGAGGACCTGCAGCGGGACGGCGTGGTGGCGGCCTTAGCTGCCGGCTACCGGTCGTACCAGAGCCGTGCGGCTACGCCCCGGCCCTAGCCGGGACCGGAGGGACCAACAACAACAACAACAACAACAGCCATATGTGACGCGCTCATGCGTGCGTCTCCGTCGAACGCGAGAAGAGCTAGAAATCGTGGACGACGAATTGCGGCGCCTCCTATCAACCTCTTCTGATGTCATCGACATGCTGATGCACTCGCTGGCGGTAAGTAAACTGGCATCCCACTTCCCAGTGTCTGGGGGAGCATGAAAGCTGTTGCCAAATCGATCACACAGTGGCTCACATTTCACAATGAGTGGACAATCAACAAAAGGATATATTTGTTATACCATCTTCCGCTCAAACTGCATCGCTTACAAGCGCGACTTATGGACCTAACTCGATATCATTAACGTACTTCCCTGTATTTTTGGTAACCGGTATCACACCAATACAAAATCTTGATTTGGCCCACCATTGTGTTGAGGTTCATAAGAGCATCTTGCTTTTTTAAAAGATTGCGGACTGATATAAATATAGATAATTCGTGGTTATCTGTCTCCAAAAAAAAAATGGCACCCAGCCAACACTAATCACAGGTTTGTGTGATGACTTGTGTTCTACTACGAGCATATTTCCTTAAAATTGATGCTTTGTTGGCATTATTTAAAGAAGATTGCGCCTGGTAGACCCGTATTCAGTTATCGTATTTCACTATGCTATTACCTTTCGTTATTACGGTATTGTCCTGACAAATATCTGTACTGGGTGTGCATTTGGTACTGTCACATGCCTGTTAAATATGCATTGGTGATCCACAGCTGGTAGAGGAACAGTTGAGCCGACCAGAAGATGAGCGTCTATCGGTCGTGGAGCCGACGGCAGATACCGATCACTACTGCATTCGGCAGCAGTCGACCGCCGTTCTTCAGGGTCTGAGAGGGCTCATCTACGAGGCAGTCAACTATCGTCGGGACTACCGACTTCAATAAGCAGCCAGGCTTCCACTTCCAGGCGACTTCAATAAGCAGCCCAATGCCGAGACCGACCATCAGTGCTCAAGAGGCTCACCAAGCCAATACATAATAAGATATAAGATAAGGTAGATAATAAGATATAATAAGATAATAAGATATAAAGATATAATAAGATATAAAGATATAATAAGATAATAATAAGATAATACCAAGATGGTCCACCGTGCGGCGGCCAGAGCCGCGCGAGCACGCGCCACCACAAGCTGGCTCCAATGCTGGTACCGTGCTTATGGGATCGCGCGTTCCGCCATCGGTGTTGCTTAAAAACTGTTAAGTTTTGGGGAAAATTACCTGAGTAATTTAGACATTTCAATAACAGCTCCAGATAATGGCTATCTCAATTTAAAACTAATACAAAGGTGAAACATTCCCTTTAAATGTGTCAGCATCTTCTGCACCACATAGTAGAAGTCTGGCATTTTAAACATCCAATAATTGGACAGTGACAGCCGACAGGGGACAGAAGACAGTGATAGTTGGCAAGACATGTTTTTTATTCAAACGTTGCATTTCAGACTTTAATGATTTGCACACTATTGTGATGCACTAATTGAGTTATTTGTGCTAGTACTGAACATGTTCAAGTTCAGTCAGTCCTTCCACTGTATGCCTGTGCTGTATACAGACGGTACTGCTGAGTCCTAATATTTGCATGCTTAACACAATATTTCTGATTTGTATGCATTGTTTTCGCAGATCTGGTGCATGTCCGAGACCAACACCGACCCGACGCCGGTGGAGGTGAAGACGCGCATCCGGCTGCTGCTGATGGGCGCGTCACCGGCAGTGGCAGCCGGCTCAAGAAGCCAGCCATCGGCCTCCGGCGCCTCTATCGCCATGGAGGAGAAGAATCCTGTGTACCTGAGCGCCAGCGTCCTGAAGGACCTCAGGGACGAGGGGGCGGTTACGGATGATCCGGACGACGACTTGCAGTCCAGCCAGCTCCTGCAAGATGCGCAGACCCACCAAGGACCGCCATCTGGTCACCCCGTGGCGGCCAGTCTGGAGTTCGGCCGGGAAGCTCTGGCGTACGTTGCTGGCTTCCTGGCGTACAAGTGTCGCTCCGTGGACAGCAGCCTTGGCACTGTGTCCGCCGTCCGGCCAGTGTGCTCCCGGCCAAGCTAGTCCAAGAGCTCTGGGTGGATCGAGCGGCTGAGCCGAGGAGACCTGGCTGTGCCGTCACTGCAGTGGCTAGAGCAGGTGGAGGCGTTCGAGTACTCCCGCATCGACCCTCGTGTGGTGCGAAAGTACGCCGTCACACGGACGCACATCCGCCTGAAGTGGCTGCAAGGCAGCCTGACGGAGTGCCGGGTGAATGAGCGCAACGCCAAGCGCATGCGCATGTATGCCCGGTCAGCAGTGTGAGGCACCCACCTGCCAAACTGCCTCGCCACCCTGCCGAGGACATGTTCGTTCGCTGGCCGAGGACCTGTTCGAGCTGCTGGCCTGCTACTTCCGGGTGAACTTCACGCCGCCGCCGGACAGCTCGCACGGCGTGACGCGACAGATGCTGGCCGACGCGCTGCACGACTGCCTGGCCGGCACCGGACAGTTCGCAGAGTTCTGCCTGCCGCTGGCGCTGGAGAAGCTCAACTCGGACCTGACGCAGGCCAAGCTGGACGCGCTGGCGCTGCTGCAACGCTGCTGCGGCGTCTACACTGGCGCCGCACCTGGCGCCGCTGCGGCTGGCGCTGGCCCGGGAGTGTCTGGCGGCGTGACAGCCGGAGGTGCAGCCGCGCGCGCTACAGCTGGTGGCGGCTGTGCCGGCGCAGGCCGATCGGTGGACGCGCCCCCTGCTGGCCGAGTGTCTGCACCACGCGGCGCAGCGAGGCGGCGACCGACTGATGGCCGGCGCGGCGCCGCTGCTGGTGGTGCTCTGCGCCGGCGGCCGGGAGCTGGTGCTGGGTGAGGCGGTGCCGGCCCTACTTGGCCAGCTGGAGGCCGGCGCGGAGACTCGGCCGCCGAGCGGCTGGAGACGCTGAGCGCGCATGGCCAGCTGCTGGCGGACGGCGGCGCGGACGAGTCGCCGGCTGTGGAGCCGCTGCGGCCGCGGCTGGCTGCCGTGCTGCTGGCCGAGGTGGCCGGCGGAGACCGGCCTCTGCAAACGGCCGCGCTCTCCGTGCTCAGCTCCTGCCCCTGGCTGGTAGCGAGGCGGAGGCGAACCACTGGCGGAGCACCTGGCCGGTCTGGACACGACTGAGGACGCCGCGGTCCGGGCGGCGGCGCTCACCTGTGTCGGGGCCGCCACCGTCGGCCGACCAGCACACCAATGCCGTGGTGACGGCTCTGGTGCAGCCGCTGCTGACCCAGCCCAACAGAGGTGCGGTGTCGCCGGAGAACTAGGCTGAGCGGCAGCTGGCGGCGGTGGCGGCCGGCGTGACCGGGCTGGAGGCGGCGCGCGCCGCCCTGCCACTGGTGTGGCAAGTGCGCGTCAGCCGCGAGGAGGCCACCGCCACCGAGCGCGTGCTGGCCACGGTGACTGACATCGTGGAGCGGACGTCTTCTTTCTTAACGGAGACGGCGATCACGTGCTGAGCACGCTGGCTGAGCGGTGGCACGGCGTGCCGCTCTCCCACGCGGCGCCGTGGCAGCACACGCAGCTGACGGCGCTGCTGGCCGCCGCCCGGCCCAGCGTGGCTGTGCCGCAGCAAGACATCGTCACCGTGATGCTCGCCAAGCTGGCGCTGAAGAAGCGGCACCCGCTGACGGCGGCGCGCGCTGGCAAGACGCTGGCCGTTGTGTTCAATAAGCAGCCCGATGCCAAGACCGACTATCTGCTCAAGAGGCTCACCAAGCCAATGCCAAGATACAAGATAATACCAAGATGGTCCACCGTGCGGCGGCCAGAGCCGCGCGAGCGCGCACCACCGCAAGCTGGCCCCAATGCTGGTGCCGTGCTTATGGGATCGCGCGTTCCGCCATCGGTGTCCGGCCGTCACCAGGCCGCGGCGGCGGCGGCCCGGTGCAGCACATGCGGGGCAACAACGTGATGATGGCCCTGGCAGCCACCGCCACTAGCATTGTGTCGTCTACAAGACACACAGTCTATCGCCAATAACCCGAGCAGTTGAGGTGCCCAAAAACTCCAAAGCGTAGTATGCGACATGTAGTTTGTCTTTGCGCAATAATAGATTGCGTGCTGCAGATAGTGGTGAGGTATGCTGTCTGAAAAAGATTGACATATCCGGTGATTTATCAAACTTGAATTTTACTTGTGAGCGCATTGCTGGAGACGAGATGTTTGAGCTTGTATTTGTGCTGGCACGCATCATGTGCCTTTATTGTTATGTAGCAATCGACTCGATGTTTCCACGTGTATTTATGCTTCGTAAAAGCTGCTGATGTATTTGTCGCTCACGGTTCCAACGTCTGAATATCGTCGACGTATCACCGATATCGGTCATTCGTTTCGTTTCGTTTGGTTGATATTCGTTTGCGTCATTTGTGTGGGTATGCGCATATGCGTATGTTTTATTAGGATAGAAGTGATTATTAGGATAGCTGGCAAATTAAATAGGTGACTAATAGTTGAAATAGGCGATGATGCGGCATGTAAATGCGTGATATGTAGTAGGCATGTTACTGTTGGTATATGCCAGTATAAGATAGTATGTTCTGATTATGTTCCTACTTCCTATGCTGGTTATTTATTGTCCCTTTTCTTTACTGGCGTGCGTATCTTTGGCAAAACAAAATATGATGTCGATGACCTCTCGCCGACGCATGATGGAAATATACGGCAACGGCGAAATTATCTGGTTTCTTTGCACCATTCCCAGACGGTAGAAACTTCTGCAGGAAAAGCAGGACCTTTTTAACCGGGAAGGGACACGCTAACTGGTTGCATCAGCGAAGGCCAAGCTAAAGTATGTGCTTGGAGAGAAATGAGAATATTGCAAAAGGTGTAATCTAATTATGAAGACTTCGGATACTGCGGGTGGAATAGGACTTCCGTCGCAGTAATACGGGCCCATTCAGATGTCAAACTTAAACAAAATTGTAGGTACAGTGGCTGGACATTCCACTGTGGCATTCCTGCTTTGATATGTATTGCAACGAAAGTATCAAAATAATTTCGTAAAAGGTAAAAGGGACTAAATATGAATAGAGACTACAGACTCGAAAGCAAGTACGGTTTCATATAATCCGTGCGTGCATACTCATGAGTATGACATGACTCATGAGTATGACATGACTCATGAGATAAATAAATACTATATAATAAATAGTATTTATTTTGGTAAGAAGTTATTTGCACTTGTTTACTTCTATTTTCACAGAAAGAAATGCTAGCACAAGCCAAATAAATTAATTTAACAACATAGCTTGAATAATGCTTCTTTAGCTATTATAATCAACAATAGTACTCAGGTCGTTAAATACCGCCACTCGGTGGCCTGAGTGACAACTAAATTTGCAGCTCTACTGCGGCGGCGCGCTCAATCCGATAAATAGTTTAACCGTACAACAGCTGATTGGAATTTGCGCGTGACGTCAGAGGTTGGCGCCCCCGTGTGTGAGGCCAACACTATTACACCGCAAGTCTTGGCTCCACGCTCTCTCTCATGTTTTGAGACTATGATGCGCCATTAAAGTATTTCAATTTCATGACCGTGATTATTTGGGCCTCAAGCCTTGGCCTTGAGTATATTGTTCGTACCACACCGTGTTCCAGGCATTTCAATTTGTCGTCTTGTAACAGGTTAGTGGCTTGTTGGTCACCAAAGGTTAAAAATACAGGATTTAATACAGGATTTTAAAGAGCAGTACATTTGAAGCTCAAAAACGTTTGGAACATGAAAATCGGTCGAGCCACATGACCGCAATGACCTTGAAAAAAAACACCCAAAATTTTCAGATTTTTTTCCTCCCTGGCCCCCCATTTTTGAACAAAACAAAAATTTCGGGGTCAAAAAAGAGAGATCTTGTCATGACGAATCGAATGGCGTTTTCCCTATCGAAATCGACCGAGCGGTTCTCGATATCTCGGGGGGGGGGGGCAGAATCTGCCCCCCGCAGGGTAACGTAATTCTGGCCGCCCGCAGGGAATAGGGTTAAGGACTCCTGCCGAATATATTTGATGTTTTATCCTGAAATGTGGTGCGTTGTTGAACATTTTTGCTCTGTCGAAAAGCTTCATATGGTAGCATGTGTTAAAAGCAGCGTTACTGGACCAGCTAGCGAACGGTTCGCTGGTCCAGTAACGCTGTGTATATATACTGTATAATAACTAGCATAAGATTGTCAATGGCCAAGGGTTACCCTTCGCCATTGACAATATTATGCTAGTTGTGTAAACAATTATAGGATAATCATTACATTTGTACTTACTACTTTTATAAATAATTATTTTTACATAAGTTCCGAGTTCTTTCGAAGCACACAATGTCATAACATGCGCCACTTTTGAAATCGGCGTTACTTCTCGCAATCCATACTGAATATGTGAGTATGTTTTAGATTTTTTTGTGGTACTTGATAATGTAGCCAAACCAATACCATATTCATCATTTTCAGGTACGGATACCCCTTATTAGCACATTCACAGCGATTTGGCAAGGTGGCTGGTTTCCTGTAAAGTTCTGAGCTAAAACTGATTGATCTATGCACGAATGGTATCAGTTCATTTACTTTGCACTTTTCACAACCAATGGTATACGGTGTAAGTCGGTCGACTGATAGCCCCTCCCATCGCCTGTCCGCTCCTCCCCCTCCCATCGCCTCCCATCGCCTGCGCTCCTCCCATCGCCTCCCATCGCCTGTCCGCTCCTCCTCCTCCCCTCCCCCTCCCATCGCCTGTCCGCTCCTCCCCCTCCCATCGCCTGTTCGCTCCTCCCCCTCCCATCGCCTCCCATCGCCTGTCCGCTCCTCCCCTCCCCCTTCCATCGCCTGTCCGCTCCTCCCATCGCCTGTCCGCTCCTCCACATCGCCTGTCCGCTCCTCCCCATCGCCTCCCATCGCCTGTCCGCTCCTCCCCTCCCATCGCCTCCCATCGCCTGTTCGCTCCTCCCCTCCCCCTCCCATCGCCTCCCATCGCCTGTCCGCTCCTCCCCCTCCCCCTCCCATCGCCTGTCCGCTCCTCCCCTCCCCCTCCCAACTCCTCCCATCGCCTGTCCGCTCCTCCCCTCCCCCTTCCATCGCCTGTCCGCTCCTCCCCCTCCCATCGCCTCCCATCGCCTATCCGCTCCTCCCCTCCCCTCCCATCGCCTCCCATCGCCTGTCCGCTCCTCCCATCGCCTCCCATCGCCTGTTCGCTCCTCCCATCGCCTCCCATCGCCTGTTCGCTCCTCCCATCGCCTGTCCGCTCCTCCCCTCCCCTCCCTTCGCCTCCCATCGTCTGTCCGCTCCTCCCCTCCCCTCTCATCGCCTCCCATCGCCTGTCCGCTCCTCCCATCGCCTGTCCGCTCCTCCCATCGCCTCCCCTCCCTCCCCTCCCATCGTCTGTCCGCGCTTCCCCCTCCCCTCCCATCGCCTTTCCGCTCCTCCCATCGCCTCCCCTCCCCCTCCTTCCCCTCCCATCGCCTGTCCGCTCCTCCCCCTCCCCTCCCATCGCCTGTCCGCTCCTCCCATCGCCTACCATCGCCTCCCATCGCCTGTCCGCTCCTCCCATCGCCTCCCCCTCCCCCTCACATCGCCTCCCATCGCCTGTCCGCGCCTCCCCCTCCCCTCCCATCGCCTGTCCACTCCTCCCATCGCCTCCCCTCCCCCTCCCTCCCCTCCCATCGCCTGTCCGCTCCTCCCCTCCCATCCCATCGCCTG
This sequence comes from Chirona hameri, assembly GCA_036785665.1. NCBI lineage: Eukaryota > Metazoa > Arthropoda > Thecostraca > Balanomorpha > Balanidae > Chirona > Chirona hameri. Next base: position 144,912 of record JAXIVJ010000307.1, on the reverse strand, counting down.
ACCGCTCCTCCCATCGCCTGTCCGCAGCGTCTGCAGCGTTATCAGCTGCCGGACGAGATGATTCTCGAGTCGGGCAAGCTGGCCGAGCTGGACCGGCTGCTGCCGCCACTGCGCGCCGAGGGCAGCCGCGTGCTGCTCTTCAGCCAGTTCGTCATCATGCTGGACGTGCTGGAGGCCTACCTCACGCTCCGGGGACACCGCTACTGCCGACTGGACGGACAGACGGCCGTCACCGACCGGTGAGGGACGCACCCCACCCCTGTCGCACCCCTACCACAGTCCAGTGGGCTGCGGGGACTGGACGGACAGACGGCCGTCACCGATCGGTGAGGGACGCACCCCACCCCTGTCGCACCCCTACCACAGTCCAGTGGGCTGCGGGGACACCGCTACTGCCGACTGGACAGACAGACGGCCGTCACCGATCGGCGAGGGCGGTCCTCCTCTCTGTCCATACTTCCACAGTCCCACTGACAACTACTCTTCAACCCTAGTTCTGTCGATGGCTGCTGAATGTGTTTCTTTTAGTCAACTCTAACCTGTCAGACCTCGCCGCCAGCCGCCTGTGACCGTGTCTCGTCTGACGCCATGTCCCCCTCCGTCCCCGACACTGCTCGTTGTCGCCGTCTCACCTGACGCCATGTTTCCTTGTCTCGTCTGACGCCATGTCCCCCTCCGTCCCCGACACTGTTCGTTGTCGCCGTCTCACCTGACGCCATGTTTCCTTGTCTCACCTGACGCCATGTTTCCTTGTCTCCCCTGACGCCATGTTTCCTTGTCTCGTCTGACGCCATGTCCCCCTCCGTCCCCGACACTGCTCGTTGTCGCCGTCTCACCTGACGCCATGTTTCCTTGTCTCGTCTGACGCCATTTCCCCCTCCGTCCCCGACACTGCTCGTTGTCGCCGTCTCACCTGACGCCATGTTTCCTTGTCTCACCTGACGCCATGTTTCCTTGTCTCCCCTGACGCCATGTTTCCTTGTCTCGTCTGACGCCATGTCCCCCTCCGTCCCCGACACTGCTCGTTGTCGCCGTCTCACCTGACGCCATGTTTCCTTGTCTCGTCTGACGCCATGTCCCCCTCCGTCCCCGACACTGCTCGTTGTCGCCGTCTCACCTGACGCCATGTTTCCTTGTCTCGTCTGACGCCATGTCCCCCTCCGTCCCCGACACTGCTCGTTGTCGCCGTCTCACCTGACGCCATGTTTCCGTGTCTCGTCTGACGCCATGTCCCCCTCCGTCCCCGACACTGCTCGTTGTCGCCGTCTCACCTGACGCCATGTTTCCTTGTCTCACCTGACGCCATGTTTCCTTGTCTCCCCTGACGCCATGTTTCCTTGTCTCGTCTGACGCCATGTCCCCCTCCGTCCCCGACACTGCTCGTTGTCGCCGTCTCACCTGACGCCATGTTTCCTTGTCTCGTCTGACGCCATGTCCCCCTCCGTCCCCGACACTGTTCGTTGTCGCCGTCTCACGTGACGCCATGTTTCCTTGTCTCACCTGACGCCATGTTTCCTTGTCTCACCTGACGCCATGTTTCCTTGTCTCGTCTGACGCCATGTCCCCCTCCGTCCCCGACACTGCTCGTTGTCGCCGTCTCACCTGACGCCATGTTTCCTTGTCTCGTCTGACGCCATGTTTCCTTGTCTCACCTGACGCCATGTTTCCTTGTCTCGTCTGACGCCATGTCCCCCTCCGGCCATCCTCGTCGCACCCCAGTCTGCAGCTGATTGACAAGTATAACGCCGACCGGGACATCTTCGTGTTCCTGCTGTCGACGCGCGCCGGCGGCCTGGGCATCAATCTCACCTCGGCCAACGTGGTCATCCTGCACGACGTCGACTTCAACCCGCACAACGACCGGCAGGCCGAGTACCGCTGCCACCGCATCGGACAGACCAAGTGCGTGCTCGCGCGTGTACGCGTGTGTGATGCGCTCTCGGTGTCATTACGGTTGAGTTTGATTGCTCGCAACTGTGCAAATGTAGCCATTGAAATATGCTCCGATTGTTTGATTTTCTATGAGACATTTTGTTCGATGATGATCGCATAGTTTTGGTCACATTTCAAAGGCCCTACCAATGAATCGAAAGAGCGTATGAATTTAGCAATTTTACTTTAGATTCTGGGCGAATCTCAGTGCCTGTCTTGGTATAAATGAGAAATGTTACGATGTTGCGAAGCTATGCTGAGACTAAGTTAAAAAGTAAAATCAGCTGCCGGTCTTGTCTCGGTATAATATGTACCGGTGTTCCCCTCGCCCATCTGACCGCTGCCGGTCTAGTCTCGGTATAATATGTACCGGTGTTCCCCTCGCCCATCTGACCGCTGCCGGTCTTGTCTCGGTATGATGAGTGTCAGTGTTCCCCTCGCCCATCTGACCGCTGCCGGTCTTGTCTCGGTATAATATGTACCCCTCGGTGTTCCCCTCGCCCATCTGACCGCTGCCGGTCTTGTCTCGGTATAATATGTACCGGTGTTCCCCTCGCCCATTTGACCGCTGCCGGTCTTGTCTCGGTATACTATGTACCGGTGTTCCCCTCATCCCATCTGACCCCTGCCGGTGTTGTCTCGGTATAATATGTACCGGTGTTCCCCTCGCCCATCTGACCGCTGCCGGTCTTGTTTAGATATAATATGTACCGGTGTTCCCCTCATCCCATCTGACCGCTGCCGGTCTTGTCTCGGTATAATATGTACCGGTGTTCCCCTCGCCCATCTGACCGCTGCCGGTCTTGTCTCGATATAATATGTACCGGTGTTCCCCTCATCCCATCTGACCGCTGCCGGTCTTGTCTCGGTATAATATGTACCGGTGTTCCCCTCGCCCATCCGACCGCTGTCGGTGTTGTCTCGGTATAATATGTACCGGTGTTCCCATCTGACCGCTGCCGGTCTTGTCTCGGTATAATATGTGCCGGTGTTCCCATCTGACCGCTGCCGATCTTGTCTCGGTATAATATGTACCGGTGTTCCCCTCGCCCATCTGACCGCTGCCGGTCTTGTCTCGGTATAATATGTGCCGGTGTTCCCATCTGACCGCTGCCGGTCTTGTCTCGGTATAATATGTACCGGTGTTCCCCTCGCCCATCTGACCGCTGCCGGTCTTGTCTCGGTATAATATGTACCGGTGTTCCCCTCGCCCCACCTGACCGCTGCCGGTCTTGTCTCGGTATAATATGTACCGGTGTTCCCCTCGCCCATCTGACCGCTGCCGGTCTTGTCTCGGTATAATATGTACCGGTGTTCCCCTCGCCCATCTGACCGCTGCCGGTCTTGTCTCGGTATAATATGTACCGGTGTTCCCCTCGCCCCAACTGACCGCTGCCGGTCTTGTCTCGGTATAATATGTACCGGTGTTCCCATCTGACCGCTGCCGGTCTTGTCTCGGTATATGTGCCGGTGTTACCCTCATCCCATCTGACCGCTGCCGGTCTTATCTCGGTATGATGTGTGTAAGTGTTCCCCTCACCCATCTAACCGCTGCCGGTCTTGTCTTGGTATAATATGTACCGGTGTTCCCCTCGCCCCACCTGACCGCTGCCGGTCTTGTCTCGGTATAATATGTGCCGGTGTTCCCATCTGACCGCTGCCGATCTTGTCTCGGTATAATATGTACCGGTGTTCCCCTCATCCCATCTGACCGCTGCCGGTCTCGTCTCGGTATAATATGTACCGGTGTTCCCCTCGCCCCACCTGACCGCTGCCGGTCTTGTCTCGGTATAATATGTGCCGGTGTTCCCATCTGACCGCTGCCGATCTTGTCTCGGTATAATATGTACCGGTGTTCCCCTCGCCCATCTGACCGCTGCCGGTCTTGTCTCGGTATAATATGTACCGGTGTTCCCCTCATCCCATCTGACCGCTGCCAGTCTTGTCTCGGTATAATATGTGCCGTTGTTCCTCTTTGACTGCTGCCGGTCTTGTCTCGGTATAATATGTGCCGGTGTTCCCATCTGACCGCTGCCGATCTTGTCTCGGTATAATATGTACCGGTGTTCCCCTCGCCCATCTGGCCGCTGCCGGTCTTGTCTCGGTATAATATGTACCGGTGTTCCCCTCATCCCATCTGACCGCTGCCGGTCTTGTTTCGGTATGATATGTACCGGTGTTCCCCTCGCCCATCTGACCGCTGCCGGTCTTGTCTCGGTATAATATGTACCGGTGTTCCCCTCATCCCATCTGACCGCTGGCGGTCTTGTCTCGGTATAATATGTACCGGTGTTCCCCTCGCCCCACCTGACCGCTGCCGGTCTTGTCTCGGTATAATATGTACCGGTGTTTCCCTCGCCCCACCTGACCGCTGCCGGTCTTGTCTCGGTATAATATGTACCGGTGTCCCCCTCGCCCATCTGACCGCTGCCGGTCTTGTCTCGGTATAATATGTACCGGTGTTCCCCTCGCCCATCTGACCGCTGCCGGTCTTGTCTCGGTATAATATGTACCGGTGTCCCCCTCGCCCATCTGACCGCTGCCGGTCTTGTCTCGGTATAATATGTACCGGTGTTCCCCTCGCCCATCTGACCGCTGCCGGTCTTGTCTCGGTATAATATGTACCGGTGTTCCCCTCGCCCCACCTGACCTCTGTCGGTCTTGTCTCGGTATAATATGTACCGGTGTTCCCATCTGACCGCTGCCGGTCTTGTCTCGGTATAATATGTACCGGTGTTCCCCTCATCCCTTCTGACCGCTGCCGGTCTTGTCTCGGTATGTACCGGTGTTCCCCTCGCCCATCTGACCGCTGCCGGTCTTGTCTCCGGTATAATATGTACCGGTGTTCCCCTCATCCCATCTGACCCCTGCCGGTGTTGTCTCGGTATAATATGTACCGGTGTTCCCCTCATCCCATCTGACCGCTGCCGGTGTCGTCTCGGTATATGCACCGGTGTTCCCCTCGCCCCACCTGACCGTGTACGCCACCTCGGCTCTCCGCAGGGAGGTGCAGGTGATTAAGCTGATCTGCTCCAACACCATCGACGAGTGTATGCTGCGGGTGGGTCAGGAGAAGCTGAGTCTGGACCGCGACATCAGCAGTAGCGTGCCAGGTACGTAGGCCCGACCTCCGGTACCGACCTCTGTGAGCGGATCATACCGGTGTACACAGGCCAGGCACTCGCCAGGCGTACTCAGGATGCCGCCCTCCCGAAACGTGTTACACAAACGCCAGATAGTGCACAATATGCGTGTATTATAGACGAAACATTAGCCATTTTGAATTGGAATCAGTTTTGCGAGCCATATGCATCTTATACTTTTGTGAATCAAAAACTGTTTGACACAGCAACCTGTAACACTCTTGAGAAGTAGGCCATGAGTAGAGTAGGAGAAGTAGGCCATGAGAGCAACGTTATGCAAATCATCGAAAATCAGGCTGGCTGAAGTTACACACACCTAAGACCTAGGGCATCGCCATCTGAAGGGAGCAGATGCTCCTAAGCTTTGCCCACAGATACTCAAAGGTCCAACCGGTCCACGGCGTCGTTCGGCGTATCCAGGCCACCAGACAGGTTATCCGCTGGATTGACCTTGTCCCCCGTTTGACTGTGTTTCAGAAGGGGAGCAGGGCCCGTCAGAGGATCCGAAGGACGTGCGACACCTGAGTGGTCTGACCCCTGTCTGGCTGTGTTTCAGGAGGGGAGCAGGACCCGTCAGAGGATCCGAAGGACGTGCGACACCTGCTGGCGCTGGCACTGGAGTGTGGGGAGGACTAATGACGCTGCCGCCTAGGTGACCGATTATAAAGTGCAGCAGCGTCATCTGCAGGCTGGCCGTGCGGGCGCCGTCTGACTGTGGACCGCCGAGTTCAGCGGACCGGCTGACCGCCGACTCACCAGCGGCAGTGTCGGCTGGCTGTCGTGACGCCGGACTCACCAGCGCGGCAGTGTCGGCTGTCGTGACGCCGAGACAGGACGTGCGGTAGAGCACGATCCCCTCACGCCACCGTGCCGCGCTGAGACCGGCGACCGGCACTGCCATGACCTGGCTAAGGTCGGGGCAGGGTCGGCTTCATCACGGCCGGCGGCCCCTTTAGCTGTTGCACAACCTGCCGTTGTTGGGAGGAGGTGAAGCTCCGCTCCTCTGGCGCCCTCGGCGTCGGGCATTTACGTGCACAGCGGGTCTCCGATCTTCGCGCTGGGAGCTAGTTAAGTTGTTCCTGATACCATGGACTTTGTTGACTGTCAATTGGCTACTTCGCCATTTGTTGTCTGCATTTATTTTGCATCGTTTGTATGTTTCAATGGTTCAATTCGATGTAATTGTCTGTGAACGTTGAGTCAACTTGTTTCGGCGGTGTGACTAGTAGTCCCGACATGTCTTCTGTATCCGGTGAAGGCGATGATTCGTCGGGCGGTGGGACGAGCAGTCGCGACGTACAGTCTTCTGTATCCGGTGAAGGCGGCGAGGATTCGCCGTCAGATGTGTACCTTTCAGTGCGAGATTACGTCTCGGTTGTTGAACAGTGTTCTGTTCGAGACGTTCTCGCCCTGACCCGCTCTCACTGACTAGGGCACCGTTACTTCACTCTGCCGGGAGCGCCGGCGAACGGCTTTCACAAGATCAAGTTGGTACTCCACTTGTATCAAACTGGTACTCTGTTCCGCCTGAGACTTAAACCGGGAGCTGCTGCCGTTCGGCTTGCAACTTTAACAGGGAGCTGCTGTAGGAGTGGATCATCCTTGCAGACCATCGCCGCAAACTTCGGCTGTGATGTGTTGCTGTATGCTCAGGTCAGGCCGCGACCAATGCGCCATGAAAGTCCGCTCAACCGTTTGAACATCTGAGTTTACTCAACCTCCTCAGTTCCTTAGATCTCGCAGACTGATCACGAGACGCATTCGCACAAAATCCCGGCCTCAGCTCATCTGATCTGACTTTGATTTGTGATGGGTTGTGATAAACGTGCGCTACAGAATACAGTATTTTGTGAAAAGGAGAGTTTCTCACATTGACATGCATCGTTTTATAGTTTCTGAGACTTATGCTGGGAGCATAGCGGCATCAAAGACGCATGCCTATGTCAAAGGCAGCTTTGGTAGCGATACAACAGATCCACTGCGGTTCACGAGCAGCGATAGAACAGATCCATTGCGGTTCACGAGCAGCGATAGAACATATCCATTGCGGTTCACGAGCAGCGATAGAACATATCCATTGCGGTTCACGAGCAGCGATAGAACAGATCCATTGCGGTTCACGAGCAGCGATAGAACAGATCCATTGCGGTTCACGAGCATCGATAGAACAGATCCATTGCGGTTCACGAGCAGCGATAAAGCAGATCCATTGCGGTTCACGAGCAGCGATAGAACAGATCCATTGCGGTTCACGAGCCGCGATAACACAGATCCATTGCGGTTCACGAGCAGCGATAGAACAGATCCATTGCGGTTCACGAGCAGCGATAAAACAGATCCATTGCGGTTCACGAGCAGCGATAGAACAGATCCATTGCGGTTCACGAGCATGCATACTTTTGTTTTACTTATGTGAGCATGTGGCCTTGTCCATTAAAGCAAAATGTTTACCTTGAAGCCACAAATTGATGACAAGTTGGCCAGCCCCCAAATTGATAATCTTATGACTTGATATGACCGGCTACTACCATAATCAACAATGAGGTAGTGTGGAAACTAATCCGCCAGATGTCTGCGCGCCGGTTAGGTTCACCGGCGGCCGGCCCGCGTTGTGCAGCACGTGAGACGGCCGCCAGAAGGGTGGCTCTAAAAATAGCTGTTTGCGAAAATGATACAGGACCACATCTGGTGCTTCTTTAAAGTTGTGTTAGTTGAATGATGCCCCTTTCGATGATATCAACTGATTATGAGAGAGTGCTTCGCGCTCGCTCGTCCTTCCGTGCAGTAAGATAAAAATATGAATATGAGCGGACCGGCCAGACCCGTGGCGACGCTTTTGAGAAGCTTATATCTCTGCAACCGCACGTCCGATTGACAAGCCGACTTCTTTGCTGAACAGCCCCCATCCAACCTACCCTGTTTGAGACCAGTGCCGACTCATGTGGGTGACTACCACTGCGCGTGGCGCGTGGCGCGTGCCGCGTGCCGCGTGCCGTGTTGAAAATAGTTTTGTCGCGAAAACTTCGCAACGGCTGGGCCGATTGTGTTCAAATTTGGTGTGTGGTTAGGGACCCCTCAGCTGCTGCCTTCCCACAAGTCGGGGATGGGGTGCCCCTGCGCATCCCTATTATATATACCAGTAAGGCGCCGTAGTTGGCGATGAAAGAGAGCGCGAAGGAAATGTATGGGGAATTTCAACTCGATCAGGCAAGTAGTTTCGAGATACAAAAAAAGGTGCGCACGTGCAGAGGCACCCACCTTTGACTTGTGGGGAAAGTGGGGGCCGAGAGGTCCCTAACCACGCACCAAATTCGAACACAATCGGCTCAGCCGTTCCTCAGATACAGAATAGGAGTGTGCACGTGCGCACGTGCAGAGGTACCCCACCCCTGACTTGTGGGAAACTGGCGGATGAGAGGCCCCTAACCACACGAAATTTGCACATAATCTGCCCAGCCGTTGGCGAGCTATTCTGAGAAAACACCTTTCAACACCCCTCACGCGGCACGCGCCACGCGCAGTGGTAGTCACCCACATGGGTCGCCACTGGTCTCAAACAGGGTAGGCTAGATGGGGCTGCTCAGCAAAGAAGTCCGCTTGTCAATCGGACGTGCGGTTGCAGAGATATGAGCTTCTCAAAAGCTCGGGCCGGGCCGCTCATAATCAGATTTTCCCCATACACCACGGAAGAACGAGCGAGCGCACGGCTGAGCCGATTGTGTTCAAATTTGGTGCGCGGTTAGGGACCTCATTGCCGCCACTTCCCCACAAGTCAGGCTGTGTCTTATCAAGCTTATGCTATGATGATTATGAACTACTCCAGCTACTCCACGGTGCTTCTGCACGTGCACACCCCTATTCTATATCTCGGGAACGGCTGAGCCGATTGTGTGCAAATTTGGTGTGTGGTTAGGGACCTCTCAGCCGCCACTTCCCCACAAGTCAGGGGTGGGGTGCTTCTGTACGTGCGCACGTGTGCACCACTTTTTTGTATCTCAAACTACTGACCTGACCTGACCGAGCTGAAATTCACCATAGATTTCCTTCGCTTTTGCTTGTTCATCGCCAACTACGGCGCCTTACTGGTATTTAGGGGTAGCACGAAATCGCCAAAGTTAACCGTGCGCGTCAATAAGGGCGAGCGCCGCGGTCCGTGCGGCCTCAGCTAACAATCGACCATATGTATACTGTCATCACCGTCCAGTCGAGTTGTCTTAAACGCGCATGATCTTCTTGCTCTGAAGTTTATTACGGCCTGTAGCGATAGGTTTGTCAAGGCAAAATAAGGAATCGACTATTTTATAGGATAGGATGCCGAGCGTACAGATGAAAGCGGTTTCTGAAAACACACTGACAGTAGGAGCACCGCGTCAGCACGAGCAAAGCAGATCTCGGAGATCCACACCGCGTTAGCACGAGCAAAGCAGATCTCGGAGATCCACACCGCGTTAGCACGAGCAAAGCAGATCTCAGAGATCCACACCGCGTTAGCACGAGCAAAGCAGATCTCGGAGATCCACACCGCGTTAGCACGAGCAAAGCAGATCTCGGAGATCCACACCGCGTTAGCACGAGCAAAGCAGATCTCAGAGATCCACACCGCGTTAGCACGAGCAAAGCAGATCTCGGAGATCCACACCGCGTTAGCACGAGCAAAGCAGATCTCAGGGATCCACACCGCCTTAGCACGAGCAAAGCAGATCTCATAGACGTCCATGCAAGTGCAGTGCACCTCTCACATACTGATGCAATGACCCACATTAACCCGCGCACTGCAGGGGCTTTGCGCCGAACACGAACTGCAGGGGGGTTGATTTCCGCCCCCCCTCCCTGAGATCTCGAAAACTATGCTACGTAGCGAGAAGCAGAAAACGGCATTTGATAGCTTGATACATGTTCTATCGAAAGTATTTCAGTATTGTTTGAGGTCAGGTCAAAATTGAGGTCATCAGAGGTCATCAAAGGTCAAATTTTCCAGTTTTTCCCTGTTTTAGGACATCGCTCCAGAAATTCCCATATATCTCAGAAACTATGCTAGTTAGAAACAGACCGAAAGGAACAAACTCCAGCCAGTGAAATTTGCAATCGCTAGGGTGTCCTCAAATTTGATCTCAGGTCAACATTTGAGGCTCCAGAGGTCAAAAAAGAAAAACTACGTTTTTTTGCTAAATCGTTTTTCGCTATTCACTTTTTATGTAATAAAGATAACGGAAACTGTTTACGTCATTGTGTTTATCTTGTCAATGCGCTTTGCATGATGTACATGGTGACCTTGTTAAGTTAACTTACAAATTTGACCTCAGGTCAAGGTCAAGTGGTGACCCAAGTAGGGCATGTTGCATATGGGAAGACGTGTCTTGACGAGACAAACGCATTGAGTCACATTATCTGTTTTACTTCTCTATCTTCATTATGTCGGGAGTTATTGACAAAAAAGTGATGGCGACCTCGCATGACCTTAAATGACCCAATAGGGGTCACTGAACAAAACTTACAATTGGATCATCAAGAATATCCTATAATAACATGATCCAGAAGTAATTGGACTAATATCATGCATATCCTTAGCATTTGTCCTTAGCTTAGCATTTCCCTATTGACTTCATATGGGGAGGTTACGAAATTGACCTGACCTTAGGTCACCGATATAAAAATTCCGAGATACACGAATTGTAAGTACGTATGCCCTCATGACATCCTGTAAGTTTCAAACTGATCGGTGAAAAACTCTGGCTTTGGCACAACTGCAAACATCTTTGGAGGTTGGGTCACTTGACCTGGTCTGGTGGCCTGACCTGAGATGATCCTAGGTTTTTTTTTATTTTCAAAGTGTGCGCAATTGATGTCCTGACAGGTGTGCGAAAACCCGGCACGCCGTTTTTTTAGCTATCTTTGAAAAACCTGAGGGGGGGGGGGGCGGGGGGGGGGGGAGGGGCGGCGGAAATCAACCCCAACTACTTTACTAATAGTTGGGGTAGCCTGTGGGCAGATGGCCCCCTGCAATACGAAACTTGAACGTTAACCGTATACCACTGGAATACATTATGTCTGATTGGGCGTTTGACACATCTGGCAAACAATCTATGATGCCGCCCCTGGCAAACAATCTATGATGCCGCCCCTGCCCTGATACAAACCTTTCTCTGTCACCCTGCTATCTGGATGGATGTTTGAAGAATTCCACCCGTATCAGTTATTACTGTAAAATAGATTTGCGTTTCAATCAGATCAGTCTCTTCCCTGTTGTTATTGCATTCGGCAATATCAAGAGGCTTTTCAGGTCCATCGTGCTCATGTTAGGGTAATCATCCAGGATAGGTAGTATTCGATTGTGGTGAATTCGATTGTGGTGCATTCGATTCATTCCACTGGACATATTTACAACAACAAAAATCCTTTTGAACGAAAAATTGCATACCTTTGCTAACAGTGGTGGACCGCGCTACCGTGCCTTTGCGTAGGCGCCAGCCGCCAGGGTGAACCCATTGACCTACTTAAGGGCCTGTTCCCGTGGCGCCTCTAACCCCCTCAAAGTTGCTCCAACTTGCAACTGTCGTATCCCAATGCACAGACAGTTGCAAGTTGGAGGAAGTTAGAGGCGCCACTGGAACAGGCCCTAAGTATAGGCGAACTAATCCAGCTGCAGTTGCAACTTGGAGCAACTTGGAGAAGGTTAGAGGCGCCACTGAAACAGGCCCTAAGTATAGACTAACTAATCCAGCGCCGCCCGGCAGCCGTTCCCGGTTGAAGCGACACTAGCGCCGCAGCGGAGAGGGTGTGAGTTAGCGCGGCAATGCTTTTGCTATGGCGGAGGGGCGATATTGGACAATAATCACCGTGAACGTTCAGGCAGAATATTTGTATTCCATGTTATTCATTATGAATGTATCTACGTCCTCAAACCTTTTCCAGTGCGCTACCTCAAGCAGTTTCTTAGTTACAGGCCGACAAATATCGCCGTTCCGACATAGCAAAAGCATTGTGCCGCGCCTCTGCGGCGCTAGTGTCGCCTAGCGGCAACGGCTGCCGGGCGGAGTAGTTAGTCTATACCTGCATATGGGCCTGTTCCCGTCGCACCTCTAACCTCCTCCAAGTTGCTCCAACTTGGAGGTTAGAGGTGCCACTGGAACAGACCCCATGTCAATGTGTGAAGCTAACCGGCTCACGGAGACACCTAGCGGCGGGCTTGGAACTAAATTATTCCACAGTACCCCATTGATGTCGAACAGACCAACAAAGCTGGAGGCGACGATACCGCCATTTTCTCTGTGCACTTGGAAGACGTGAGTCAATGTTCGTCTTCCCTTTGAAGCACGTTCACTACCTACCAGAGTAACTTACCGCATCAGATCTCGGCCATCAATTAGCTTGAACAACATGAAGAGATGCTCCACTCAATGGGTGCTGGACCTACCAACAGGCAACACCGGCAGTGGCGGCCGAAGGTATTTTCGGATGGGGGGGGGGGGGGCAAAGAAACTCAAGGGGCCACCTCAGCCAAAGGCCCCCCCCCAAAAAAAAAGCGCGAAACGGTATCTCCTCGAATTTAGGTCACTATATTTTGCAGGGCCTCTAAACGGTCGCAAAAAAAACGTCGGACAGGCCCGTGTTGAAGTCTCAGGCCTTCCGAGGGCCCCTCAGGCCTTCCGAGGGCCCCTCATGCCTACCGAGGGCCCCCTCAGGCCTACCGAGGGCCCCCTCAGGCCTACTGAGGGCCCCCTCAGGCCTACCGAGGACCCCCTCAGGCAGACTGAGGGTCTTCTGTTGGCCTCAGAGCGCCCCCATACTGGCTGGGGGCACCTCGGGTCATTTTTAGGTCAACAAGGAAAAGGTTGAACTAACTTCTTAGAGGGCCACCCTTACAAATTTATGGGGACAAAATCATATGTTTGCCCACCCAACTTCTTGAGTGTGTGGGGGAGGGGGCAGCTGCCCACCCACTCTTCCGCCGCCTTTGAAAAACGGTCAATTATCATAGATTAGCGCAGTATCAAAGGTCACCACCCCAAGGTTTATATATATATATATATATATATATATATATATATATATATATATATATATATATATATATATATCCAGTGGCGGATCCAGAGGGGGATAGGGGGTGGGGGCATGAGGCCATGAAAGGGCCCACTAAAGCTTGAGGGGCTCCGCTTTTCTACCCGACAGCCTCCTAGATGGAATCCTGGATCCGCCATTGTCTATAGCCAACATTGGTCAACAGTACAAAGTCTGGTAGTTGTGTGTGTAAGAAGACTAGAGTTGAACTATTCACAACCAAGTTCCGATCACAATCACCTAACAAGACAGAGCACTGAACCACTTATAATCGTCACAAATGACATGACACCCACGATCAAACCAAAGGCACGTTCCCGAGACCACCCAGAGACGTTCAACCATGCTGATACACTGGCACTCAACGTTGCCCACTCTAACTTCGTCACCAAAACCACGTCAAGAGTTGAGCACATCAGTGACCCCACCAAACCGTACTGGCCACTTGAAGGGTTTCCTGAGTCACCTCACAAACTTTGCACACGATTTTTCACGAAGGCCAAACAAAATGTTCACCAGCCTTTCGTTACGCGCCAACATATATGGTGGATGCTACACAACAATATGTCACAGCCTTTTTGCACAACTTGTCAAGGCCTAAATAAGGCAAGATAAGCCGGCACGAGTTTTGACACTTACCATGCGTTGGGCGACATCAAACTCACCAACAACCGGGACTCGCACCACACCGACAATATCTGCGACGAACATGTCCACCTCCTCTGCTGCACGAGCAGTCCACGATTGACGAACGACGAAGTTCACCTACACTATACTACACGAACACCATACGAACAACCAGCAGCGCTCAGGGCACATCCAGCGCACGCACTGAGTTTGACTGATTTGGAAACGGTTCAAAGGGACGCGCACCAAATACACTAGCTCCCACAACAAATATCCCCCCCCCCCCCCCCGTGACTTGACCCAACGGATAAAACTGTGTAATTCAACACATGCTCACCGAAAGGAACATCTCCGACCAGGGACAGGCGGTGAGTAACACCACTAAGGCCAAACAATCAGGGCTTGGCTTCGACAAATTGCCGATAAAACGCGCACTGGGGGGGGGGGGGGGGGGGGGGGGGCAATGTCAAGGGTAGAATCGAGAGGACGCTCGACACGGCTTTCACGGAACACAACGCCAACCATCGACTTCTGTTCGCTACCGGTGTCAATTTATGGCGACACTGCGAAGCAACCCAGGCGACCGTACGCCGGCCGGTGTGACCAACGATCGGACGCATTTTCCGGCAGTTCACAACACTCACCAATTAGTTACTGGCCATCCGCTCACCCACACAAAACTTACAAAACTTACACACATATAGGTTCAGAGAAGAACCCGCCACGCTGACCTAGTCGGCGTCGAAACTCACTCGGCGATACTCGCACCAAAATAACTCCCGAATACAGTTTCTGCAACGGACCCAGACGTTTACCAGTTCTCCTGTACGCAGCACCCGACGAACGAACGAACTCAACACAAACCATGAAAGTTCACCCGCCTTAACAATACCACCTGACTAAGCCCGTCTATCTTAAAGGAAATAGTTCACCTTCAACATTATTTTTGAACTGAGATAGCAGTTTTGTAGCCAGTGTTGGGAAACCCCTATCTGCAAGTTCGCTCGACTGAAAAGACTTTCCAGCCGAATATATTTGATTTTGTTGGCGAAGGAATGCGGTGCTGGCGAAATAATGTGGTGCTGGATCTAGCCCGGGCAGAGGCTATGCCATCAGCCAATCAGCTTGCAGCTGGTGCTAGCAAGCGAACCACCGGCCGCCGGTTGGCACATCTCTAATGCGAGTCTATCCTTACGAGACTACTTTCGAATCGGATTGGCTGAACCATTTTTTAAATTCATGTGACGTCAGGACTCTGACTCAGAGAGTATGCATATAACAATACTAATTTACGGCCTTCTTTCCTGAATGGGCGAGATATAAGGAAATTTTTGACAATATAAAAAGATATTGTATTAAAAATATAATCAAATCGTGTTTGGGACAAATTTCCAAGGTGAACTATTTCCTTTAAACACGGACTTAATCACGGCGTTTGGCGGATCTTAAACATGGCGTTTTCTCATAGTTTGCACCCAACAAATGGTAACCGACCACCAACTCAACTGCACAAGACTTGCACATAGAGGTTCGGAGAAACACCTGAGACGTTCCCCTCCCCAGCGTCGCAATTTCCTCGACGATACTGGCACCAAAGAACCAACTCAGATTACCCAAATACGTTGACAGTTTCTGCAACGGACCCAGACGTTTACCAGTTCTCCTGTACGGAGCACCCAAAACGAATCATAAACGTTCACCCGACTTAACAACACCACCTAACTAAGCCGTCTATCTTATGCACGGACTGACGCATTTTCTGGCAGTTAACACCCACCAAATCGTACACTCAAGACTTGCACACACAGGTTCAGATAAGAACCCGAGACGTTCCTCTGTTCTGCGACGCAGCTCCCTTGAAGATACTGCCACCAAGAGGACAAACTCCCATTACCGAAACACGTTGGAAGTTTCTGCAAAGAACCTAGACGTTTACCGATTATCTTGTACCTAACAAACCAACACCAAAAAACGAGCCACGAACGTCCACCCGCCTTACCAGCACCACCTTACTACTTCGGCACCAAACCAACGAGCTTTGGTGACTTGTGCTCTCCTGACGACCACCACGCATGCACTCGGCCCAACCCCAAGAGTACCGAAACGAACGCTTTTACACACCCACCCTGGCACGCCCCACTAATTCCAGACACTTCGCTCAATGTGTTAGCACCTCGTACGAACTCTCGTGACGATACCGGCACGAACACAGAGCTTTCCGCAACTTCACCGACCAAACCACCTGACGGCCACAGGTGTTCGTAGCGTACCAGAAGACACCGTCCCGCACATAGCGGGAGAGATCGAACCTCCATCTCAAACTGAACCATCTCCAACACACAGCCACACACCAGCCGAACATTTATTCAAAACGGGCAGCACGATGAGACAGCCGTCACGTCTAGCGTCGGACAAGTCACACATCTACGACACCCACCGCGGAGCCGCACAAGGGCCTACCACCAGCACTGCCGGGCAGAGGGTCGGGGGAACTGCAGTGCCATTTGGCAGGTGGACGCCTGCTGGCCAGGTAGCCAGCCTCTTCCAGTGATAGACAGCAGAACAGAGGCGACACAGCCGGACACACGACATGTCTCGGACCGGCTACCTACAGCCAGCGCATACGGTACAGTCTGCCACCCACGGCTGGCGGCCACGGCCACCAGAACGAGCGCCGGCTGGCGGCTCTCTTCCAGAAACGCTACAAACCGGGAACCACCTGCTGTGCCCGGCTCCTCCAGACGCCGCGTCCAGCGGGTTAAACACCTTCTCTCCACCGACCACCGACAATGGCGACACACCATGACGCCACAATGATGCAGCCGAAAAGTGCCGACAACTCACACGGACAAGCCTGCTGTGAACAACACAAGTGGAATTAAACGCACAGAGACACTGACTGGGCACAGGCGCAGTGGCTGTGTGCCTGTGAGCTAAGACACTGGCGTGTAACTCACAAGATACACGATACCAAAACACACCCCACGGCAGCACAAATGAACAAGAGCCGGAATAAGACAACCACCGCCTGTTCACCAGATTTCACAGTTCTAGTACGTCACCGTGTGTAGCATCTGTTTGTCAAGTGCTACTTACTTGCGTTGCGAGTTGGTATGAATATGCCATGAATGTTTGATGCGGTGTGCTGTATGGCTGTCCACATTCCTCACGTGATAGGAATGCAAATTTTGCTACCAAATGAAATCTACATACACAACCCTGCTGCACCATGAATACCCAGGAGTGGCGTATGCCAATGGATGTGTCCGCGGGATCTACATCAGATGTGCCTTGCTGACAACTGTACAGGTGTACAGGCACGTCTTTCGCTACCAGCCGTGCGGCAGGCAGGTCCTCGTCCTGCCTTCTGAGTCGTATTTACATCAGTTGTGGAGCTTCCGGGATGCGTGCCTGGCATACTCACCTGTCGAGTGGCGCACTGCCACCACGGTCGCGCGTCGTCGTCCTGGCGGCAGTTCTGACCTGCGGCCTGTGCAGCCGCGCTGGCCCGCCACACCTACTGGGACTTATTGGCCAGCTCCTTACCAGAACGCTTCAGCTGCACCCGCAGCCGCCGGTTGCCGACCAGGAAGTTATCCATGCCCTGGATGGCCATCTCCGCGCCCGCCGGGTTGTCGTACGACACGAAGCCAAAGCATTTCGACTGGCCTGTGAGCTTGTCAAGGAACACCTTGGCCGAGATGACGTTGCCGAACGGCGAGAACATGTTGGAGAGGTCAGCGTCGTTGCACTGCGGCGGCAGGTGGTAGATGAAGAGGTTGCAACCATCGGGGCCCTCCACCTGCACCCGGTTAAAGCCAATGCCGGACGGCTGAGACGGCCCGGCGCCGGCCAGCGGTGGGGGACCGGCGAACTTGCCCGAGCCGGCGCCGAAGTTGTTGCCGGATTGGTTGCCAAAGTTGCCGCCGCCGGAGCCGAAGTTGTTGGGCGGCGCGTTGCCAAAGTTGCCGCCGGTGTTGTTGTTTGCGGCGTTGCCTGGCGGCGGTCCCTGGAACTGCTGTCCGCCCTGCTGCTGGTTCCCGCCGGGACGGTTCAGGCTCCCGGCCGCCTGCAGCATCATGGCCAGCGCTGAGGCCGGGTTCTGGTTCTGCTGGTTACCCTGCGGACCCATGTTGGGCGGCGCCATGCCGAACTGGTTGCTGGGCGGCGGCCCGCTGGGCCCGCCCTGACCGGCCAGCGAGGACAGCGCGCTGGCTGCCTGGCTCAGCTGCTGCAGCAGGTTCACCGCCTGCGGGTTGTTCATCAGCGGGTTGTCCTGGTTGTTCTGCTGGTTGTTCATCTGGCCGCCCATCAGACTGGGCGGAGGCTGCTGCATGTTCTGAGACGGCGGCGGCCGGTTGCCCCAGTTGTTGCTGCTGTTGCTGTTGTTGCCGCCCCATTTGCCAAGGATGGCGTTGTTGTTGCCGTTGTTGGCGTTGTTGTTGCCCCACCTGTTGGACGCCATCGGCTGCCGGTTGGCACCGCCGAGCGGTGGGCCGCCGAAGCCGCCGCGGCCGGCGCCCATCTCTCGTGACGAGTCGGCCAGCTTCACCACCAGCGGCGCCGAGCAGCCCTCCATGGTGCGAGAGTGGTGCACGCCGCGGATCGCCGCGATCGCGTTCTGGCGCGACATGAACGTGACGAACGCGCAGCCCTTACTCTGCTTCTTGGCGTCGCACAGCACGGTGCATTCCTCCAACGGTCCGAACTTGTGGAACAGCGACCAGACGGCCTCTTCGTCCGCCTGCTTTCCGATCATGCCCACGAACAGTTTGCGGTCGCTGCGGTTTTCTACGTCAGCAGGCTTCATCTGCATCGAGTGGTGCATCCCGGGCAGGGTGCGCACGTTGTGCAACTTGTTCTGCGCCTGCAGTGCCGACTTGCGCGTGAAGTAGATGACGAAGCAGCAGCCGCGGCTAGCGCCGGTGGCGCGGTCCTTCAGGACGCTCAGCTCGTAGACGGGCCCGAACTCCTCGAACACCTTGCGCACTTCGGAGTCTTCCATGCGGCGCGGGATCTGGCCGGCGAACATCTTGATCGTGTCCGGATCGGGGTGGCCGACGTTGCGCCGCTTGGCGGCCAGGTCGCTGCCCTCAATTGCAGCGTCGCCGGCACCACGTTTCAGGGGGCCGCTGGGGGCCACGACCGCCTCGTCGGTGCCGGCCTTGGCCAGCAGACCGGCGCCGGCCGGCTTCTGGTCGCCGCCGCTGCCCGGCGCCGCGGCCGCCTTCGCCACCAGGCCAGCCTTGCTCAGAATGCCGCCGCCCGTGGTCGCCGGCGGCTCCGAGTCGGTGTCAGGCTTCACATTACTGCCGTTGTTCATGGTGGCTGAATCGGTGCTGGACATATCCATTAACAAAGCAACTTAAGCTTCAGTCTTGAGTTGATTGATCTGTAACCGATACAAGTAATTGAGCTTGGCATATAGACAGCCACATATACAAAGCAAAAGTAAATGCAGCTTGGAAATTGATAACAGAAAAATGACACTGGAAAAACTTGTCTTGAAAGCCTGGACCTTGTTGTAATATGTGCAGCCCGGTACTATATTAAGCAGTAAAGCCCTGTTGAGCGAATGAGCAGCAACAAAGTAAAGCAGAGTTAAATGCACGCCGCAGGCGCACCAAGGATCACTTGAGAGGGTCCGTAGGTTAGGGTAGGTCAGGTTTTATATATCAATTTAGTCCAACCTTTTGAATGGAAGGCTTTCCGAGGTCAGGACCCGCGCTAAGTACAGCTTGTTGCGCAGGTCCTAGAGCTTGCTGCGCAGGTCCTGACCCCTACTGTCCGATCGGGCAGTTCCTGGCCGCCGGCAGAATTTAGAGGAGAAAGTTGTACGTGCCCAACATACCTGGACACGGTCCACCCTCGCCCTCTGACTTTGAGTGTGACCGCTGCCACCGGCCGCAGGCCATCCCAGTCGGGGGCAAATGGCGAGCGCCGAAACGACTCGAACCCGGCCTGCCACACCGGGTGAGGTCAAAAGCCCAGTGCTCTCCCGACTGAACTACATGGGCAGATGGAATTTGGTTTGGGAATTGCCCATGTGATTTTCTGATATATATATATATTCCGTATTAAAAACAAAAAATATCTTTGAAAAGTTCGATTTTCTGAGCATGAAAAAACGGATTTTTGCATTTTCGGGCGTCAAAAACCAAAAGTTTCACAAATCCGAGATAGCAATTGTGTAGCCTTTACCATTTGCTACCTTTTGACGTTTTGAAATTCGCTACCTATACCAGAGAAGAAAAAAATCGCCGTAATTGCTTCATTTTTGCACAGATGTAAAATTGATGTAGGAGAATGTACCCGAAGTTTCACGTTGATAGCGCTATTGGGGATTTGAGCTATTGCGAAAGTTAATTGGGGGGGGGGGGGGGGGGGCGTTAAACGCCCCCTGTAATGGCGGGTTAAAAGCACCAATGATCTTCTAATACGACCCAAGGCTGGTCAAGTAGCATGAAAAGGTTAGGAATCAGGAACTTTAAAGGGAAGAATACACAACATTGCAGAGAATGTTTTCTTTAGGTCTGAAGAAGGACGAAAATAACGTTAAAAGGAATGTTTCACCTTTGTATTGGTTTTGAACTGAGATCGCCATTATCTTTGGCCGCTATTGAAATGTCGAAAATACTAAGGTCATTTTCCCCAAAACTTAGCCGTTTTTAAGAACTTTAATTTATAGTTGTCAAAATAGGGTCTAGGCTCTAGTGCCGCCGCTGATTGGCTGACAGCGACTTTGTCAGCCAATCCCACTTTGTCAGCCAATCAGCGGCGGTATATAGCTCAATAATGACGTCATCACAAATTTAAAAACTGAATTTGTATAGGGTAGGGTAGGGTAGGGTAGGTAAGTTAAGCGACTTTTCGAGAGATAAAAATATCACCATCGTTTCCAGCAGCAGTTACCTCATATTTTCAACTACAACCAGCGTATATTTGAAAACTATCAGAGAGGTGAAACATTCCTTTTAACCCTATTCCCTGCGGGCGGCCAGAATTACGTTAACCTGCGGGGGGTGGGGCAGATTCTGCCCCCCCCCCCCCGGGATCTCGAGAACCGCTCGGTCGATTTCGATGGGGAAAACGCCATTCGATTCGTCATGACAAAAGCTCTCTTTTTGGACCCCGATTTTTTTATCTCGAAAATCGGGGGCCAGGGGGCAAACAATCCGATTTTTTTTTTGATTTTTTTAAAGGTGTGGCTCGACCGATTTTCATGCCCCAAACGTTTTTGAACTTCAAATGTATTGGTATTTAATATACCAAAAGACAAAAAAACAAAATAAAAAATCATAGGCATATTCAGGGAATGTAAAATGGGGAGAACTCCTGGGAAAAAATATGTGCCGTTTGTGATTTTTTGGGACGACATGAACGTCACATGTGGGCATTATATGCTGTAATGTTAAATTTGATATATTGCGCATAGGCGGATCCAGGAAAACATGGGGGCACCATGCGTGTAACGCTTTTATCATCTTACTAATTTGAAGTTGGACCTAATTTGAGGGTGGGTATCGCCTCCCATTTTTTATCCAGAGTGCGCCTCTGCCCAAAAAATATGTACAATCCCAGTATCTATGATGCATATTGCATTGAAATGGTTTCTGACGCATTTATTGCACTGCAAACCACGAAGGAAGTATGCGACGCAAAACCGCATTCGTAACACCCTCCCCAAAACAGGAGCCTGGAACCGCCTCTGCTGTACCGATTTTCGCAAAATTTTGACAACCGCCATTCAATTTTGGGAAAATTCACAAAGTTTAACCCTATTTGTAACAGGGGGGGGGGGGGGGCGGATTCCGCCCCCCCCTCATGTTTTTCGCAGATATCTCCAGAACGGCTGGGAGCAGGCCCATGAAATTTTGGGACTTTTCATAGAATTGAATACCGGATTTGGAGTCAAAATTTTGAGTTCTTAAGCTGAACAGAGGCGGTTCCAGGGCACAGTTTTGGGTGGGTTCGGAGGCGACATTTGGCGATAATTCGGAAATGCGATCTTCACGGTTTCTTCCTAACTGCCTCAAGTATGAAGGAGTTACATCGGTTTACGGTGATTGCAACAAGTGCAAATTAGTTGATGTTAATGAAATATCATAAAAATTGCATGGCAGAGGCGGTTGCAGGGGCGGGTTTCCAGGAAGTATTCAATGCTTGGCGGGAAGCCAATAGAGCAATGCAAGGGACATTTATAGCTATCAAGATGTAAAAGATAGCTTCTGCCTCCATTATTTGCATAATTTATTACATATAGTTTCAGGGGCATGTTCAGGCACATGAAAAGGGGGGTGACTGGCATGGTGATGACGATATGTCAGCGATAACGGCGCAATAGACGTTTAGCTTATAATGATATATGTACATATGAGGCCAGAAAAGGGAATAAAGTCTTCTTTTTTTTGCAGAGGCGCGCTCAGGAATGGAAGAAAGGGGGTCATATTATTGCAAGGAAACTAAGAGGCATGGGCGTACAATGACATAACATACTGCAGTTTTCGGATGAAACACGTACCACAGGCTACTCTACGAACGATTATAAGATAAAAGGCGAGTCCAGTAGGGTAAAAAGGGGGGTAAGCAATGTTATTGCAGTTGTAGTGAAATACTCACTGTTGACTAGTTCCTATCATAATAGCGGATAATATACTTATCAAAAGGTCTTGCGCCGCCCCAGTTTGGATCCTGGATACGCCTATGATGAATTAAAACATGCAAAAAGGAACTATCTACGATCAGTAACATATTTATAGTGCTGGGTAGCAACTTGTCTGAGGTTAATATTTTTTTTTCCCAATTTGACCTCCCTTTTTCACTAACCTGGTACCGCCTATGGCAAAAAATATGATTTATAACTGTTTTGTATGTCACAATCATATACCATTTCATTTATCAAAAACCCAACATCAAAAAATGGTTTTATTACGTATTTACTTCACCCCCATATTGAGTGACCTGCACACGCCTATGATTTTTGAATTTTCAAACGTCACCGTCATATATCAATTTCCAATTCAATCTCTATCGATTCCTATTAGTTGTGTTAAAATCGGTCGATAAACATGAAAGCTATGTTGGATCAAAAATACCACTAAAATTTCTAGTTTTTGCCCCCCTATCCAAAATTTAGATATTTTATTATTTAAAAATGTAGATCGTGTTGAGGGGAACCAAACACCGTTTCATTTTTGAAAATCGGACGGGTAGATCTCGAGATCTCCGGGGGGGGAGGGGGGCGGAATCCGACCCCCCCCCCCTTGCTACAAATAGGGGTAGCCAGGAGCCTGTTACAAATAGGGTTAAGGACGCTAGGCCTAACGGTTTAGAAGCGGCAAGTGAAAAACCACTGGGGGGGGGGGGGGGGGGGGGGACATAATCTGCCCCCCCCCTTACCCTTTTCCACACAAAAAACAAACTTGAAATCGACAGGCGAGACCAAAATCTATTGTAAAATGATCAGATTTTTCATATTAACATTCCTACCGAAAGCTATTTCAAGTTCAAATTGATTTCCATGCTTATAACAGTCGGTACTCAGCAAGTACTAAAAAAAACTAAAAACTATGCATTGTTATTTATCATGAAGGTATGCAATGTTTCCTGCAGTCTATCTTTTGCGAATATGTGCCAAACTTTTATGAACAATCAGCAAGCATTTGAAAAAGTGCATTGAAATCGCCATATTAGTTGGGCCCCGGACGGCGATCTATTTAGTGTTCTCAATTCATTTGTTAACGAAAATATTCACCTTTTGAATTATTTATCAAAAATTTCTGTGACACATGTAAAGTAACAAATTGATCGTGCCTCCATTTAAAAGTGAAATAACTTTTATGTTTCAAAAATTAAATTTCGGAAAGGAAAAAATATGTGCTTACATATGGTGACAAACAAGACAACCATCTCTGGTTTGAATGTTTTTTTTTTTGTTAAACAAGTCACAGGGACAGAAATGAAGTAAGTGCGCCAAGAAGTGATACCGTCCTTGATTGGTCAATGAAACAAATCGCCGACACTAACCGTGTGTTCTGGCCGCACATTCCCGCGAGGATTCCAGGGAATCCCGGGAAAGCTCGCCTGGGATTGGCTGGCCGTGCCGGATTCCGACACGGCCAGAACACGGCCGTTGGGTGCATAAGTGAACTTCCGATTTAATTGCCAGTTTTCCATTGTTTGTTGATTTTGTTTTTGGAAAAATGATTATTTTCATAATAAGTTAAACCATAGTGTTATATACAGCCAGAGACAAAACTATACACAACTCCTAATGTTAAAAATAAATGAACACATTTTCACAAATTGAGGGTCGCAACCACTAACTAGGCCGCCGTTGGGTGCATAAGTTAACTGCTAATTTGGTTACCTTTTTATCCAATGTTTATGGATTGTTAAGGATAGAAGGGCACATAATCACAATAGACAGAGTCGACATATATTCCATACAATTTTGTTAAAAAAACATTACGAGAGAAGCCCGGAATTCGAAATTCGTTAAAGGGACTGTCCCACCTTTTTGAAAGTTGTCGAATCACACTTAATTGTATATCTACATGTCAGGTGAGGTCAGCCTAACATGTTCGTGAACTTTTTTCTCGAAAAAATTGCTTATCTTGGAAGATATTCAACTTTTAGTTTGAAGCGAAAAGTTGGGTTGGTGAGGTCATATGATTTTCTTTTTAATAACAGGGAAATCCTTTGTGCTGCCAAATGTATGGCACAATTTTTTGTCGACATCTTTTTCTAGCGCAGAAAAAGTGAACCATCCGGTGTCTAGATTGGCTAGCACTATCAGCTGGAGTTGTTGCAGCAGTTGGCCGCCAGGGACCGCTAGTGCGCCAGTGTTATGACGTCGCAAGCAAATGGCACCACTAAATATTGATTGATTGATTTATAAATAAATACATATTTAGCATTACATATTTAACTGGTACCATTTGCTTGCGACGTCTTAACACCCTGGCCCACTAGCGGTCCCTGGCGGCAACAGCTGCATCAACTCCAGCTGATAGTGCTAGCCTCTAGATTGCGAGCCACCCGGGGATCGATAAATGAAAGACGAAAATATTCCAAGGCTGACCTTAAAACAAGTCGACTAATATTACCAGTTGGGTAAAGAGAGACGACGCTGTCGGTTTAGAGGCCCTATTCAAATACACATGGCTTTTTTTACAGATGTAAAAATTAAACTCTAATATCTTTTTGATTAGATCATTGTGGTTGTGTTAACTTCTACCATAATTAATTTCAATGCAAAGCCATCAAAATTGCTATCTCAACTCAAATATAATGTTAAGGTGGGATAGTCCCTTTAACCCTCGGCCTACAAGAGCTTTTTCACCTTTGCCCTACGGGGGGGGGGGGGGGGGGCCTAAAAATACCCCCTGTTAACTTCCAAACCAAGCAACATAGAGCAACGCGCGCGGTAAGAACCAACATAATCCAGTCATGTTTGGAATCTAACAGTATGGAATTTTTAGGTTTCGGGTCAACTGGTGACCTTCCAGGTCAAGTGATCGACCTCTATCGACCACGTCCAGAACAGCGATTTCAGCAGCAGAAGAGTCAGAAGCAGAACAGTCAGAAAACCTCAAAATGAGAAACTGATAAATGTAAAGAAAAAGGCATGTTCCTAGACAAGTTTTGTCTCAGAAATACAGAAAAGGTAATTATTTATTCATCTCTGGTCAAAAGAGTCCAAAAGTTATTAAAAAATGATGTCATGAATTTCTTACACTTGGGAGCCATCACTCAAAAATGGATATTTCTTTGAAATTTGGTTTGAGTATTGTCCATACTCAGTTCTCTCACATATATTCCGGTTTTTTAACATCTTTGAAAATGTTAATTTTGTGGTGATTTTTTTTAAATGCTCATTTTGAAGAGTAAAAAACAAACAATTTCGAAAATCCGAGATTGCCATTTGAAAGAAAATGACATTTTATATCTTTGCTTAATTGCGTTTGCAATTTACTTCAAAACTCTGTTTTCTACGATTTTTTCAAGCATTTATTGTTTTTCCACCAACATGACGTCATCAAAACATCATTATTTCCAAAATTTCTCAACCAATTTCAATTAAATTTTTACAGCATACATATAATTGTGTATACTTAGCTACTGCAAATTTCAGGAAGATGCACCGCATGTCTAAAAAGTTATGCAAGAAATACCTCAGGGGGGGGGGGGGGGGGGGGGGGGTCATTTTAGGACCCTCGTAGGGCGAGGGAATTAACATTATAACAGTTCACCTTTAACTAGTTCAAAATAGTTCACCTTTAATAGTTCCCCTAAATAGTTTTGGGAAAAGCCCCTAAATAGTTCACCTTTAACATGGGGGTTTGAACTGAGACAGCAGATTTGTAGAGCAGATCGAAAAATGGGTTATGTGAGAGAAAAATCGCTCCCTATGTTAAGTAATGTTGACAGGACTAGTAGGCCCCTTTTAGAAGTTTAATTTCCCGAAACTTGTTTCGGAACCTCACAACGGTTGTTTACGTTAAAAGCAGCCTGCGTATATATGCCTAAAGTCCGTCGGTATTGTGTGCAATAGTTTCCATAGTCATAGTTGTCATGAAGTTTTTATGGCCATGAAGGAGACAAGAGAAACATGCCCATTTTTTGACGGATATCCATCAGTCGTCCAAACAAATGCAATTATTAGGGGTTTTTTCCAGCTCGAAATACCACATAGAGCCAAATTTAAAGACACCTTTCAAGGTGACCTATTCCCTTTAACCCGTTGGTAGAAAAAGAAGTGCCACATATAGATATTGCTTTGAAATTTGGCGTGGGCATCATCCATACTTGGTTCTACAATATTCCTTCTGTATAACTAACTTAACCTAACCTAACCCCGCCATTAAGTCTGATCGGAACAAAACCTAAGATTCGCTTGTAGCCATTAAGTCTGATCGGGACGAAACCTAAGAATCGCTCGTAGCCATTAAGTCTGATCAGGACGAACCTAAGATTCGCTTGTAGCCATTAAGTCCGGTCGAGACAAACCCTAATTGATTATCTCAGCCATTAAGTCCAATCGGGATGAAACCTAAGATTCGCTCGTAGCCATAAGTCTGATCGGGACGAAACCTAAGATTCGCTCATAGCCATTATGACTAAAAAGCATAGGCGTAGGAACAGGGGGGGGGGGGCCTGGGGGCCATGGCCCCCTCACTTTTCAGACATTTTTGGGGGCTAAAATCTGTATTTTTGCTTGGTGAGTAAAGTGATTGATGGCAAAAGGTTCGCTAAGACGAGATCAGCCCAAATCTGCAAAGAAATATTCCATAGGGGTTGGGGTACTCTCAAAACGAGATCACAGTTTCACTGCCCCCCCCCCCCCCCCACCACCACTTTTCGTGACATTCCTACTAAAAAGCAAATAGCCGCCACCAGGATTGAGAGTGATAGGGTTTAGTGGTCAACCAGATACATGACATCATATGATAGCGGATAGCCAGTATCTCACACATTTATGCACCCACATTGTTTACATTTAATTGTAATGGCGGAGTCGTTGCAGGGTTACTGGCGGTCAGCTGATGCTATTGGAGGGTGATACAAATAATTATTGTCAGGTAAGTACTGATAATGTCCCTGTTTTGAGTGCAGTTCTGATGAAATCAGATGTGTAGAATTAGTATACAATATTCAACTTGCCTATATAAAGGTGTGCAAAAGCGGAATATCGCTGTGAACTCCTTTAGTGTCAAAACCAAACATCCATGCAGACACCCAAATACCCTAGGACCCTGAGGCCTACTCTGGGCCCTGCAGTTGGCTGCAGTTTGGCAGTTAGCAGTGGTCGGCAGCAGGGGGGATAATGGAAAGTGGGGATGGGATGGGCAAACGGTATGACATCACACAGCTGAGGTTCTGACGGTTGGTATGGAGCGACCACAGCAACTGCAGGATGAAACGTCATGTGGAGTCAGGGTTGGAAAAGTTGCTGTTTGCTGGTGTACAGGGGCACCAGGAGATTTTGTACTCTGGAATTGTGACTGGAAAGAATTAACTTTTTTGTACTCTTTGAATAGGCAATAAATATTCTTAGGAAACATGCCAAACTCATATGAATATTTGTGTTCTCAGGCACAGCAGACATCAATGAGAAGAAATTGAGCAACATCAAGCAGAAAACGATTTGCAACCTCCAAGAACTAAGTGTCTCTAAACTGAAATCTTTGGTCAGCAAGATGAAATGCCAGCACCTACATTGTGTTATTCCAATGCATGTTTCAAATGAACATATTTATGTTTTAAATATAAACATGATGTATGATGCAGTCTTCTGTCTGAGAACAAACTGATCACAAATTATGGGTTAATCCAGACAACTCATTAGCAAATACTTAACCATGCGAGTAGGTGTAGGGCCAAAGCTAAAACACAGCTCTTCCTTAGGGCAGAGTACATGTCACTTATCTCAAAAAACATCAGTCAGTGGTGTTAAAAATATCAAAAAACAAACAAACAAGAAACTAAGCACCCACCAATCTGACTCAATAATCACACACCGTCGTAGACACAGCACTACACAAATCAAAATAGCGTACCACGACACGTCCTGCGCCGAAAATGTCTCTTATCTTCCCTCAGAAGAGATGAGCACAAGATTACGCTGCTGAGTACTTTCCTCAACGAATACCTTGTGTACCAAGTACCGTTTTCCCTTGCTGGAAAAGCTCATGGTACCTGGTGTTCGTTGAGAACAAGTACTATGCAGATAATCATTCTTTTAAAAGGTTAAATGATCAATTAAATGGTATGAAAAGAAAGTGTTTGCCTTCCTGATGCCAGTGGTACCATTTTTTTGTTAAGACAACCACCTTTTTTAGGCGTAAATAGCTAATGAGAATCCTTGTACTCAGTGTCTAAAACACCAGGTCACCAGGTGCATACCGGCGAAGCTTTATGTCCGATATATCTATCAATCGGGCTTGTTAGTCTAAATTAACTAAATATGAATGAAAAATGTTCGGCCTTATAAAAAACTGAAATTCAAGAGCATCCGCCACGTGAAAGAGGTCGTATAACACTGTCTAAGATATACTCAGCGCTCTTCTCAGTTGCTTCTCAGCAAATCTCAACTCAAGCTCAACGCTGATTGGTCTGTGTCCACACCAGGCACATTTTGTGAGGCCAACACTATTACACCGCAAGTCTTGGCTCCACGCTCTCTCTCGTGTT
Source organism: Chirona hameri (assembly GCA_036785665.1). Classification (NCBI taxonomy): domain Eukaryota; kingdom Metazoa; phylum Arthropoda; class Thecostraca; order Balanomorpha; family Balanidae; genus Chirona; species Chirona hameri. The sequence goes on along the minus strand of JAXIVJ010000307.1, from coordinate 115,954 downwards.
TTGAGACTATGATGCGCCATTAAAGTATTTCAATTTCATGACCGTGATTATTTGGGCCTCAAGCCTTGGCCTTGAGTATTTTGTTCGTACCACACCGTGTTCCAGGCATTTCAATTTGTCGTCTTGTAACAGGTTAGTGGCTTGTTGGTCACCAAAGGTTAAAAATACAGGTTTTCTGGTCACATATGTACTAAAGTACTTCTTCAGTTTTCTGCTGCCCAGTGTCCTAGCATTGGTAAATTTGGGTGGGAAACGACACCCTATGGATACTGTTTTTCCGCTCTCTTTCCCGAGTTTTACTGGGATTTTCAACTCCTTATTTTAAAATGTATTGGATAATTGGAATCCTCACTGATTAATGGATGTAATAATGGGGACAGCCTGTGTAGGGAAAGAGGTAATTACTGGCATAGGTACCTAATAACTAATTCTGGTGAGCAGGTAATTGGATATTAATCAAACAGAGTACATATGTTATTTGGTTGAATTTTCCGCTCTATGTTTATTTTAGCCAGAATTTTCCACTCTGCACTCCAGCTCCAAAGCAATCCTAGTACCCTGCTACTGCCTGTGTACTAGTTAGGGCACATAGCATTGTCTCTTGGGCCCTTTATTACCATACAGCCTAATATGTAACTGCCATGAATATAATCCTATTTGTAATTATGTACTATTTTTTCTGAGAAAATGTACTTCGCTACCAGCAAAAGTAAAATTCCCACCCTCGCGTTATTACCATGAATATACTACTACCTGTAATTATGTACTCAATTTTTTCCAAGAAAATGTACTCAGCATACCAGCAAAAAAAAGTAAATTGCCAACCCTGTGTGGAGTTGCACATCACAGAATTCAGTGTTCATAAGATGCCTGCCTGTGATGACACATGATCAAAGGGGCAGGGCATAGAGCCTGCTGGCGACCGCCGAACCGCAGGGGACTGTGAACAAGGCCCACAGTACAGGGATACAGTAGTTCATAGATTTCCAGATGCCTGGAGGTCAAAACAGCTAATATTGATCTTATTAGTTATAGATAAGCAGATGAGGGTAATGGTGGGGCTGGCGTTGCCATCGCAGCCGGGCATCAAACCAAGGTTCAAGGTTACTATCACTGTTGTTGGTCTGGCGTCATGGGGAAGCTTTATGACGTCACCAGATACAAGCAAATCTTAGGCCGCCCCGATTTAATAGCTACAAGCGGTAGGCCAAACCAATTGGAATTGATGAAACTAAACTAAACTAACCTAATCTAACCCTGCCATTAGGTCTGATTGGGTCGGCCTACAGCTCATAGCCATTAAGTCTGATCGGGTCGGCCTACAGCTTGTAGTCATTGAGTCTGATCGGCCTACAGCTCATAGCCATTAAATCTGATTGGGTCGACCTACAGCTCGTAGCCATTAAGTCCGATCGGGACGAAACCTACTGCCTGTAGCCATTAAAGGAAATAGTTCACCTTCAACATGGGGTTTTGAACTGAAATAGCAGTTTTGTAGCCTATGTTGAGAAATCCTTATCTGAAACTTTTCTTGGCTGAAAAGACTCTAGCGAAGATATTTGACTTTTTGACGAAGGAATGCGGTGCATATATGATGTACTGTACCGTCTGAAAGTGCCAGTACTGCCAGGGAGCATGTGCAGACCAATAACGCACACCATAAAATGAATAATTTACGACCTGTCCTGAATTGGCGCAATGTAGGCCCATTTTTGAAAAGAAAAAAGAAACTATTACAAAATATAATAAAATCGTTTTCTGAAAAATGTTCCGAAGGTGAACTATTTCCTTTGTCTGATCGGGTCCGCCTAAAATTCACTTGTAGCCAGAATCTGGTGACGTCATAAAGCTTCCCCATGACTCCAACAAGTTACTATCACCAACAAGTTACTATCACCAACAACGGTGATAGTAACCTTTTTTATTGACCTTGATTTGATTGCCCGGCCACGACGGCGACGCCAGCCCCACCGTTACCCAGAGATGATGGTCATCCTAATTCTCCATTTGTATCAGGATTGGAATGCCATCCTGATCCGGATCCGGCTCTAATTCAAGCACAAATTGAAATAATACTAGAGATTCAGTGAAACTAATGATAAAAAAGGAACATTCCAAGATTCATGCGACATCGATCTGTCTAAGAACACCCTTTTTACTAATAAGCAAAATGCAAGAAAAATCTCACACAAACCCACACGATTCCAAAAACAATCAGCAGCCGCGCACGGTCAGATTTTATGTACCGTAGTATTTTATCCGTAGGTTACAGGTCCTTGATTTTATCTACCGTGATGTAACGCAAGGCGTGACGGTCAGAGAGAAAGCATCCGCGTACGCGTCGCATGAATGCTAGAGAGCCATACAAAATGGCGTAGGCAGACCGCAGAGAACAAGAAATGAGGCTATCAAATTGTATATCCATGGGGTAGGTATGTGGGCGATTGCCAAGTAAGCATCCTATAACACAATTTAACATAAACTGATCTTGTAAAAAATACAAAATCTTAGTCCTAGTGATCTTTTGTTCTTCATTTTTACCATATGCCATGCATTATCTGAAAACTACACTTTACAATTAAAGATGAGTTGTAGCACCTTTGATAAATATCTATCTGGCACAAGAAGTACACGTTTTTATATACAATCAGCACGTTTCAGTTTATTTAGAAACTCTTAACATAATTTTAGGTTTGTCACCAAAAATACTCATTATAAAGTATGAACGCGCATTTCTCTACTTGGCTAAGTTCATAGCCCTTACCTCACTGCACAACCGAAAATAGCAGTGTTTTAATCACTACCATGAATTGTCACTGCTCCGCCAGGAATGCATTTTTTCAGCGTGCATTTTGTTTTATTGCGTGTATTAGTAAAGTAATCTTGATTGCGTGCACCACTGAACTCTATAACATGGAACGCGCATTGGCCGGAAGACTAGTCTAATTCCGACCGCCGTCTTGCCAGTACCAAAAAGGCGGCCGCGCGCCCGGCCGCATATTTCCCAAGTGTATACAGCTGGCGAGCGCATAAATGGGGCAATTGCCCCCCTGAAGGTCTGTACGTGCCCCCTTTGATCGAAAAAAATGAATGATTTTTTTTCAGAGAAAAATGGTGAAAATATGCCCTTTTAAAAATGTAGTGGGCCAAATCCGGTGAGTTTTTTTGTGGGGGTACTTTATGCCCCCCCTGAGCAAAAATTGCCCCCTCCTGGAGGCTGGAGCGAATCCTGGGTACGATACTGGGTGTTTGGAAATACCTAGCTGCACAACCAAAAATAGCAGTGTTTTAATCACTACCATGAATTGTCACTGATCCCACTCACTGTTCCAAACACACTGGTGTTTGGAAAAACCAACCACTTAAAGGAAATAGTTCATCTTCAACATTAGTTTTAAACTGAGATAGCAGTTTTGTAGCCAGTGTTGGGAAACCCCCACCTGCAAGTTTTCTTGACTGAAAAGACTCCAGCCGAATATATTTAAGTTTTTGGCGAAGGAATGCGGTGCTGGCGAAAGAATGTTGTACTGGTTTTAGCCCGGGCAGAGGCTATACCATCAGCCAATCAGCTTGCAGCTGGTGCTAGCAAGCGATCGCCGGCCGCCGGTTGGAACATCTCCAATGCGAGTCTATCTTTACGCGACTACTTTCGAATCTGATTGGCTGAACCATTGTTTACATTCGCGTGACGTCAGGACTCTGACCCAGAGAGTATGCATATAGTTTTGATAAAAAATAAAAATATACGGCCTTCTGTCCTGAATCGGCGCGATATAAGGCCATTTTTGACAATATAAAAAGAAAGTGTATTAAACATATAATCAAATTGTGTTGGGTAAAACAATTTCAAGGTGAACTATTTCCTTTAAGGCGGCCGCACACTAGGCCATTCGGCGGGCGAAGGTCGCGATATCGCTACGACTTTCCGCGCATCTTTAGCGACTTTCCGCCTTCGCGTCAGCCGAAACGTCAAAAATCGCGGACTAATGTCGTCGGCCGGCCATAAAGGCGGCCGCACACTAGGCCATTCGGCGCGCGGAGGTCGCGATATTGCTGCGACTTTCCGCGCATTTTTAGCGACTTTCCGCCTTCCGTCAAAAATGCGCGGACGAATGTCGTCGACCGGCCATCTGCGGACTGGCGGAAAAAAGCTGATTCGAACGAGCTTTTTCCCGCGGCAAGAACGCCGCGGAGCCGCGGACAACAAAATTGATCAGGCTAACAGTGGCGAATCTATGTAAGGCAGAGATACAAATTTTGCACAGCATGCTCTTGCCGCGTGAAATTTATTATGTAAAAGTTTCGTGGTTCTAAACTTACATCTTCGTCGAAAAATGGCCATCATTAATTTACCTTGTGACAGGCTGTAGGCGCAGGTTGCGACATGCTGTAGGTCGGCGGGGCGGAATCTCGCGAGCAGACAGCGCCGAATCCGCCGACAAGGACGATATTCAGCGGTATCGACGCCATTTTCCGAGGCGGAATGTCGCAGTATATCGCGCCTCGAATGGCCTAGTATCCATCCATCCATCCATCCGTCCGTCCGTCTGGTCGCGTCCGTCCGTCCGTCCGTCCGTCGTCCGTCCGGTCCGTCCGTCGTCCGTCCGTCCGTCCGTCCGTCCGTCCGTCCGTCTCGTCCGTCCGTCCGTCCGTCCGGTCCGTCCTCCGTCCGTCCGTCCCGTCTCCGTCCGTCCGTCCGTCCGTCCGTCCGTCCGTCCGTCCGTCCGTCCGTCCGTCCGTCGCGTCCGTCCGGTCGTCCGTCCGTCGTCCGTCGTCCGTCCGTCCGTCCGTTCCGTCCGTCCGTCCGTCCGTCCGTCCGCGTCCGTCGTCCGTCACGTCCGTCCGTCCGTCGTCCGTCCGTCCGTCGTCCGATCCGTCCGTCCGTCCGTCCGTCCGTCCGTCCGTCCGTCCGTCCGTCCGTCCGTCCGTCCGTCCGTCCGTCCGTCCGTCCGTCCGTCCGTCCGTCCGTCGTCCGTCCGTCCTGTCCGTCCGTCCGTCCGTCCGTCGTCCGTCCGCCGTCCGTCCGTCCGTCCGTCCGTCCGTCGTCCTCCGTCCGTCCGTCCGTCCGTCCGTCGTCCGTCCGTCCGTCCGTCCGTCCGTCCGTCTATCTATCCGTCTGTCTATCTCTCTATCGATCTGTCTGTCTGTCTGTCTGTCTGCTCTGTCTGTCTGTCTGTCTGTCTGTCGTCTGTCTGTCTGTCTGTCTGTCTGTCTGTCTGTCTGTCTGTCTGTCTGTCTGTCTGTCTGTCTGTCTGTCTGTCTGTCTGTCTGTCTGTCTGTCTGTCTGTCTGTCACGTCTGTCTGTCTGTCTGTCTGTCTGTCTGTCTGTCTGTCTGTCTGTCTGTCTGTCTGTCTGTCTGTCTGTCTGTCTGTCTGTCTGTCTGTCTGTCTGTCTGTCTGTCTGTCTGTCTGTCTGTCTGTCTGTCTGTCTGTCTGTCTGTCTGTCTGTCTGTCTGTCTGTCTGTCTGTCTGTCTGTCTGTCTGTCTGTCTGTCTGTCTGTCTGTCTGTCTGTCTGTCTGTCTGTCTGTCTGTCTGTCTGTCTGTCTGTCTGTCTGTCTGTCTGTCTGTCTGTCTGGTCTGTCTGTCTGTCTGTCTGTCTGTCTGTCTGTCTGTCTGTCTGTCTGTCTGTCTGTCTGTCTGTCTGTCTGTCTGTCTGTCTGTCTGTCTGTCGTCTGTCTGTCTGTCTGTCTGTCTGTCTGTCTGTC
>JAXIVJ010000307.1:97500-110048 GCA_036785665.1 Chirona hameri | reverse complement strand
TGCCTCACACCTGCCTCACACCTTCCTCACACCTGCCTCACACCTGCCTCACACCTGCCTCACACCTGCCTCACACCTGACTCACACCTGACTCACACCTGCCTCACACCTGCCTCACACCTGCCTCACACCTTCCTCACACCTGCCTCACACCTGCCTCACACCTGCCTCACACCTGCCTCACACCTGCCTCACACCTGCCTCACACCTGCCTCACACCTGCCTCACACCTGCCTCACACCTGCCTCACACCTGCCTCACACCTGCCTCACACCTGCCTCACACCTGCCTCACACCTGCCTCACACCTGCCTCACACCTGCCTCACACCTGCCTCACACCTGCCTCACACCTGCCTCACACCTGCCTCACACCTGCCTCACACCTGCCTCACACCTGCCTCACACCTGCCTCACACCTGCCTCACACCTGCCTCACACCTGCCTCACACCTGCCTCACACCTGCCTCACACCTGCCTCACACCTGCCTCACACCTGCCTCACACCTGCCTCACACCTGCCTCACACCTGCCTCACACCTGCCTCACACCTGCCTCACACCTGCCTCACACCTGCCTCACACCTGCCTCACACCTGCCTCACACCTGCCTCACACCTGCCTCACACCTGCCTCACACCTGCCTCACACCTGCCTCACACCTGCCTCTCCTGACCCCTGCCTGACCCCTGCCTGACCCCTGCCTGACCCCTGCCTGACCCTGCTGCCCCCTGGCTCACCCCTGTCTGACCCTTGCTCACCCCTGCCTGACCCCTGCCTGACCCCTGCCTGACCCCTGCCTGACCCCTGCCTGACCCCTGCCTGACCCCTGACTCACCCCCTGTATCACCCCTGTCTCACCCCTGTCTCACCCCTGTCTCACCCCTGTCTCACCCCTGTCTCACCCCTGTCTCACCCCTGTCTCACCCCTGTCTCACCCCTGTCTCACCCCTGTCTCACCCCTGTCTCACCCCTGTCTCACCCCTGTCTCACCCCTGTCTCACCCCTGTCTCACCCCTGTCTCACCCTGTCTCACCCCTGTCTCACCCCTGTCTCACCCCTGTCTCACCCCTGTCTCACCCCTGTCTCACCCCTGTCTCACCCCTGTCTCATCACCCTGTCTGACCCCTTCCTCACCCATCTCACCCCTGTCTCACCCATGTCTCACCCTTCATCACCCCTGCATCACCCCTGCATCACCCCTGCATCACTCCTTCCTTACCCCTTCCTCACCCCTGTCTCACCCCTGCCTGACGCCTGTCTGACCCCTGTCTGACGCCTGTCTGACCCCTGTCTGACGCCTGTCTGAACCCTGTCTGACCCCTGTCTGACCCCTGTCTGACCCCTGTCTGACCCCTGTCTGACCCCTGTCTGACGCCTGCCTGACGCCTGTCTGGCCCCTGTCTGACCCCTGTCTGACCCCTGTTTGACCCCTGTTTGACCCGTGCCTGACCCGTGTCTGGCCCTGTCACCATACAGGGGCTGTGCGGACCGTGCTCGGCTGCAGAAAGGCCCGGCAGCGGGCCAGGTGGAGCAGCTGAAGCAGCTTATCACCAGAATGGACCGGCTGACGGCTGCCCCGCCGGCCCAGCTCTGCGTCCCTGAAGCAGAGGCGGCCGTCAGCGAGGCCACTCAGCTCGCCGGACAGGTCACCGCCGCCGTCGGTTAGTAGAGGTGGGGAGCGGCTTCAGGTGGCTGGGGGGGGGGGGGGGGAGGGGAAGTAGTGTTTGCTGGAGGAGGTGGAAAGGGCGGACAGGTCACCGCCGCCGTCGGTTAGTAGAGGTGGGGAGCCGCTTCAGGTGTCTGGGGGGGGGGGGGGGGTAGTAGTGTTTGCTAGAGGAGGTGGAAAGGGCGGACAGGTCACCGCCGCCGTCGGTTAGTAGAGGTGGGGAGCCGCTTCAGGTGTCGGGGGGGGGGGGGGGAGGGTAGTAGTGTTTGCTGGAGGAGGTGGAAAGGGCGGACAGGTCACCGCCACCGTCGGTTAGTAGAGGTGGGGAGCCGCTTCAGGTGTCTGGGGGGGGGGGGGGTAGTAGTGTTTGCTAGAGGAGGTGGAAAGGGCGGACAGGTCACCGCCGCCGTCGGTTAGTAGAGGTGGGGAGCCGCTTCAGGTGTCGGGGGGGGGGGGGGAGTAGTGTTTGCTGGAGGAGGTGGAAAGGGCGGACAGGTCACCGCCGCCGTCGGTTAGTAGAGGTGGGGAGCCGCTTCAGGTGTCTGGGGGGGGGGGGGGGGGGTAGTAGTGTTTGCTAGAGGAGGTGGAAAGGGCGGACAGGTCACCGCCGCCGTCGGTTAGTAGAGGTGGGGAGCCGCTTCAGGTGTCTGGGGGGGGGGGGTAGTAGTGTTTGCTAGAGGAGGTGGAAAGGGCGGACAGGTCACCGCCGCCGTCGGTTAGTAGAGGTGGGGAGCCGCTTCAGGGGGGGGGGGGAGTAGTGTTTGCTAGAGGAGGTGGAAAGGGCGGACAGGTCACCGCCGCCGTCGGTTAGTAGAGGTGGGGAGCCGCTTCAGGTGTCGGGGGGGGGGGGGGGTAGTAGTGTTTGCTAGAGGAGGTGGAAAGGGCGGACAGGTCACCGCCGCCGTCGGTTAGTAGAGGTGGGGAGCCGCTTCAGGTGTCTGGGGGGGGGGGGGGGTAGTAGTGTTTGCTAGAGGAGGTGGAAAGGGCGGACAGGTCACCGCCGCCGTCGGTTAGTAGAGGTGGGGAGTCGCTTCAGGTGTCTGGGGGGGGGGGGGGGGGTAGTGTTTGCTAGAGGAGGTGGAAAGGGCGGACAGGTCACCGCCGCCGTCGGTTAGTAGAGGTGGGGAGCCGCTTCAGGTGTCTGGGGGGGGGGGGGGGAGGGGAAGTAGTGTTTGCTAGAGGAGGTGGAAAGGGCGGACAGGTCACCGCCGCCGTCGGTTAGTAGAGGTGGGTAGCCGCTTCAGGTGTCTGGGGGGGGGGGGGGGTAGTAGTGTTTGCTAGAGGAGGTGGATGGGCGCCATGTGACCTTCGTTGTCGGAGCGCCCCTAAACCAATCATCATCATAGAGGAGGTGGAAAGGGCGGACAGGTCACCGCCGCCGTCGGTTAGTAGAGGTGGGGAGCCGCTTCAGGTGTCTGGGGGGGGGGGGGGGGGTAGTAGTGTTTGCTAGAGGAGGTGGAAAGGGCGGACAGGTCACCGCCGCCGTCGGTTAGTAGAGGTGGGGAGCCGCTTCAGGTGTCTGGGGGGGGGGGGTAGTAGTGTTTGCTAGAGGAGGTGGAAAGGGCGGACAGGTCACCGCCGCCGTCGGTTAGTAGAGGTGGGGAGCCGCTTCAGGTGTCGGGGGGGGGGGGGGTAGTAGTGTTTGCTAGAGGAGGTGGAAAGGGCGGACAGGTCACCGCCGCCGTCGGTTAGTAGAGGTGGGGAGCCGCTTCAGGTGTCGGGGGGGGGGGGGAGTAGTGTTTGCTAGAGGAGGTGGAAAGGGCGGACAGGTCACCGCCGCCGTCGGTTAGTAGAGGTGGGTAGCCGCTTCAGGTGTCTGGGGGGGGGGGGGGGTAGTAGTGTTTGCTAGAGGAGGTGGAAAGGGCGGACAGGTCACCGCCGCCGTCGGTTAGTAGAGGTGGGGAGCCGCTTCAGGTGTCTGGGGGGGGGGGGGGGTAGTAGTGTTTGCTAGAGGAGGTGGAAAGGGCGGACAGGTCACCGCCGCCGTCGGTTAGTGGAGGTGGGGAGCCGCTTCAGGTGTCTGGGGGCGGGGGGGTAGTAGTGTTTGCTAGAGGAGGTGGAAAGGGCGGACAGGTCACCGCCGCCGTCGGTTAGTAGAGGTGGGGAGCCGCTTCAGGTGTCGGGGGGGGGGGGGGGGGGGTAGTAGTGTTTGCTAGAGGAGGTGGAAAGGGCGGACAGGTCACCGCCGCCGTCGGTTAGTAGAGGTGGAGAGCCGCTTCAGGTGTCTGGGGGGGGGGGGGGGGGTAGTAGTGTTTGCTGGAGGAGGTGGAAAGGGCGGACAGGTCACCGCCGCCGTCGGTTAGTAGAGGTGGGGAGCCGCTTCAGGGGTCTGGGGGGGGGGGGGGTAGTAGTGTTTGCTAGAGGAGGTGGAAAGGGCGGACAGGTCACCGCCGCCGTCGGTTAGTAGAGGTGGGGGGCCGCTTCAGGTGGGGGGGGGGGAGTAGTGTTTGCTAGAGGAGGTGGAAAGGGCGGACAGGTCACCGCCGCCGTCTGTTAGTAGAGGTGGGGAGCCGCTTCAGGTGTCTGGGGGGGGGGGGGGTAGTGTTTGCTGGAGGAGGTGGAAAGGGCGGGAGGACTTGGGGAGGGGTTTTAAGGAGACAGGAAGAAGATGTATTATGTTCAAATACAAGTGCTGGTAGTTTGCATTATTATGTATGTGAAAAATTGGTAAATTCGAAGAAAAACGTACCTTGCTTGCCTTAAAAAGCTGCATCTGATATATAATAGCCATGTCATGATACATTTGTACAGGGTCCTATCATAAAGTCTTTGTATCTTAGACTGGAATATTGACAGAATTCCAGTACGCCAATCTGAACGTTGATCTTCACGTTGCGATGCGTTTTATGATGCTCATTATGCCGTCCCTGTATAATGCGATCTTTAACCTTTGCAGACCGCTAACATTACAGAACAACATTAGCAAAGCATAACACCAAACCGTGCGCCCTCCGCCGCAGACGAGATCAACTCCTCTGCGGCCGCCGCCCAGGCCGCCAAGGAGGCAAAGCCGGCGACGGACGCGGCGACCGCCGACAAGCCGGCCGTCCCCGCTGCCGCCGCTGTTGGTGGTGTACTGGTGGTGGGGGGAGGTGTACTCCCACCACCCGCCTCTGCTGCTCCTGCTGCCACCGCCGCCGCCGCCGCCTCTAGCCAGTCCACAGCCACCGGTAAGTCAGCACGCGATACAGCTTCTGCTGTCATCTGGGCCAGACAATGGCTGGGGAAAACACTCTAATGTTGCCCATCTTCACCTCACTGAATCATGTGCATGGCTTGGGCTACATAACCTAACCATTTGGGATAGCCGAAATCCCCAACTCGTGAAACAGATAGTTACGAATGCAGTGTTATGGTATGTGAATAAGTAACCTTCTGGTCATGTTATATCTTAATTAAACTTGAAATCGGTATACAAAATTACATTAATATATTTCGACTTGCATCATCCTCAGAATCTGATTGAGGATTTTGTATGTAAAAAATTGTCCGAATGTTTTGTATGGATGGATTTCCTAGGTCAGGCCCCGCGCTAAGCAAAGCTTGTTGCGTAGGTCCTGACCTCACCACCCGAGCGCGCAATTCCTGTTGGCCGGCAGAATTTAGAGACGAAAGTTTGTACGTGCCCGACACCTGGACACGGTCCGCCCCGCTCACTGACAGTCACCTGACCTTGAGTGCGACCGCTGCCACCGGCCGCAGGCCATCCCAGTCAGGAGAAAATAGCGAGCGCCGAAGCGACTCGAAACCGGGCTGCCACTACCGGGAGGTCAGAAGTCCAGCGCTCTCCCACTGAGCTACAGGGGCGGACGCAAGTCGAAATATATTACTGTAATTTTGTATACCGATTTCAAGTTTAATTAAGATATAACATGAGCAGAAGGTTACTTATTCACATACTTATATTCATCAGTCTCAAATATGCCATAGCTCGCCTACAACAGTGTTATGGTTGTGGACATCTGTTATGGATTCAGGGCGGTGGAAACATGCGGGACGTTTGCACCGTCTGTTCTGGCATGTGCTTGACCCGTGTGTCATGGCTGAACATGTTGTCGTCGCCCTCACCTGCCGCTAGCCTGTGCCTGACCTGTGTGTGTGATGGCTGAACATGTTGTCGACGCCCTCGCCTGCCGCTGGCCCGCCACCTGACCTGTGTGTGATGGCTGAACATGTTGTCGACGCCCTCACCTGCCGCTGGCCCGCCACCTGACCTGTGTGTGATGGCTGAACATGTTGTCGACGCCCTCACCTGCCGCTGGCCCGCCACCTGACCTGTGTGTGATGGCTGAACATGTTGTCGACGCCCTCACCTGCCGCTGGCCCGCCACCTGACCTGTGTGTGATGGCTGAACATGTTGTCGACGCCCTCACCTGCCGCTGGCCCGCCACCTGACATGTGTGCGATGGCTGAACATGTTGTCGACGCCCTCACCTGCCGCTGGCCCGCCACCTGACCTGTGTGTGATGGCTGAACATGTTGTCGACGCCCTCACCTGCCGCTGGCCCGCCACCTGACCTGTGTGTGATGGCTGAACATGTTGTCGACGCCCTCACCTGCCGCTGGCCCGCCACCTGACCTGTGTGTGATGGCTGAACATGTTGTCGACGCCCTCACCTGCCGCTGGCCCGCCACCTGACCTGTGTGTGTGTGTGATGGCTGAACATGTTGTCGACGCCCTCACCTGCCGCTGGCCCGCCACCTGACATGTGTGTGGCATCTCATCTGGACGCCTGTGGCTGACACCGACGCACGCATGCTTCGGTCGAGTAGATGGACCGAAGCCAACATAGTGCCCATTTTTAAGAAAGGGTCAAAAAAGTCACCTTCGAACTATCGAGCAGTGTCCCTCCTGCCACTACTAGGGAAAATCCTGGAAAGAGTAGTATACGGCAATCTTCTAAATCACGTTAAACCTGTCTTGACACATTCACAACACGGCTTCCTGCCGCACCGTTCATGTGAAACAAATTTAGCTTGTCTTCTAAAAACAGCTTGGCAGTCCATATCACACAGAGGCCAAACAGATGTAATATACACGGACTACTCAGCGGCCTTTCAAAGCGTAAACCATACATTGTTACTTCACAAGCTGCACCACTCATATCACATATCGGGCACCGTGCTAAAATGGCTCGACCTATCTAAAAAACCGCAAACAACGAGTCGTTGTAAATGGAAGGTGCTCCGACTGGACAAACGTGGTCTCTGGAACACCTGAAGGAAGTATTCTATCGCCATTACTTTTCGCTTTGTACGTTAACGACTTGCCTGACAAAATTACGACCAATTGTTTGCTATTTGCCGATGATGTCAAATTGTATCACAAAATTTCAACCCCGAATGACTCACTTTTGCTGCAAAGTGATCTGGACAGTCTTTGCCAGTGGTCTGCTGACTGGAAACTTAATCTCAATCCGACCAAATGTAAGTCATTCACTATGACTTTGAAACGATCTCCCATTTCAGTGACTTACAAAATCAATGAAACACCCTTGGAACACGTATCTTCAATCCGTGACCTTGGAGTATGGCTAGACGCTAAGCTCACATTTAGAGACCACATCAACTTCACGGTTACCAAGGCAAACAGAGCACTGGGTGTGATGATGAGATCCCTTCAGACTGGTTGTGCTCGCGGCGCCTTGAAACGGGAGCCAATATTGGCAGCATATTTCGGTAACATGCGCTCCATACTCGAGTACGGATGTGTGATATGGGGAGGTGCAGCAGCAACACAGCTCGATCGGTTGGACCGTGTCCAACACAAGTTTCTTATCTGGCTCGAGTCACATGTCCATACCCTTCACCATTCACACTCGCCCTCATATTCATATTCAGATCTTTTACAGTCTTTTAATATCGCCTCGCTTGCTCAGAGAAGAGTGCAGTATGACATACTATTTGTACATAGAACCTTCTCAGGACGGATCGAGTCTTCTTTGCTTCTTCAAAGCTTTTCCTTGCAAATATCAACACGGCATACCCGCGCAGCATCGCACACAATCCTGCACGTCCCATTCGCTAGAGTGGAAACTGTTAAACGTGCCGCCTTTGCGCGGGCGCCTCGCAACACCAACCTATTCCTGTCTGCCTGTCCTGCATCCGACCTTTTCAATGATACCTTAGGAGCTTTTAGAATGCAGGTGAAATCATATGTCAAGAGTATGGCGGTATAGGCTGCACAACACTGGTGGCGATGAGTTGGGATTGTGTGTGGGCGTTTGTGATGTGAGCATGAGAGTTTTATTACTCTTATTTTACTGCTGGAGTTTTCTCATTTACCGATCTTATGTGTTCTTTTACAAGCGTTTTCTTAGGTCTGCGTAGCCTCAAAGCATGCCTGTGAACTATTGTTCACCTATGTTTATTTTTAACGTATTCATATTTACTGTTTCATGAACTTTTGTTCTATTTTAGTATCACATTTTCGTTATCATATTTGCCTCGTCTGTTTTCAACTGTGTGCGTGTGTCTGCTGCTGTCGTGTCGGCGCGTGTTTTAATTACTCGACTTGAGCTGTAATTGGGTGAATGCCTGTTGCTCATTGTCAATAAATAAACAAAACAAATGCCGCCCCGTTTCAGCTGGTGCAGCTGGTCAGCTAGATGACGCTGTCTTGGAGGAGGACAGGGTGCGCTATGACGAGCTGCAGAAGAGGGCCGCACAGTTCCGCGCCCAGTTTTCGGACCTGTTCACAGATCCTGCGCTTAAGAAGTTCAAGTTCGACTGTCAGGTAGGTCTTAATCATGCCATGACGTGCGGGTTGGTGGGAACGAAGTTCTCATCGAATTCTCCTGTTATTGTTCGGTATGTTGAGACTGAGACGTGGCCCCTCCAACAATGCCAGGGGAGTAGGTCAACCAAGCAAACCACACACCCTGCCCCCTTTTCACAAAGCCCGTATGTTGCAAGAGATGTGCCCAGTTTCGTTGAGTAAACGAACGTAAGTGGCATGAATATGTGGCTATGGGCACATATTATGGTTTACAAATCATTGTCAGCTTGGCTATACGGTAGTATGGAAAGGACCGAACAGTGCCGTGACTTGGTTTGGTACTATGAATGTCCTCAATATACGCGAAATGATGTCTGGGGCACTTTCGCATTCTTACTGCCCTGAATACTGTATAAGGTGCTGACTTTGGCCCTCACACACGATAGGGCCAAATTAGCCTCTGAACGGGTGATCCGAAAGTGGAGGTGGATCTTTGACCGGAGTTGATGGACAGTGTGTTCTGTCCCGGCAGTGCGAATTCCGCGAAGGAACTTCGGAGGCTAGTAATTAGACCAGCTTCCGAAGTCTGCATATTAGTGACATCAATCGGAATTGTCGATCTGCTAGTGACGCGGAAAAGTTGTGTGTGTGTGTGTGTGTGTGTGTGTGTGTGTGTGTGTGTGTGTGTGTGTGTGTGTGTGTGTGTGTGTGTGTGTGTGTGTGTGTGTGTGTGTGTGTGTGTGTGTGTGTGTGTGTGTGTGTGTGTGTGTGTGTGTGTGTGTGTGTGTGTGTGTGTCTGTGTGTCTGTGTGTCTGTGTGTCTGTGTCTGTGTCTGTGTGTCTGTGTGTCTGTGTGTCTGTGTGTCTGTGTGTCTGTGTCTGTGTGTGTGTCTGTGTGTGTGTCTGTGTGTGTGTCTGTGTGTGTGTCTGTGTGTGTGTCTGTGTGTGTGTCTGTGTGTGTGTCTGTGTGTGTGTCTGTGTGTGTGTCTGTGTGTGTGTCTGTGTGTGTGTCTGTGTGTGTGTCTGTGTGTGTGTCTGTGTGTGTGTCTGTGTGTGTGTCTGTGTGTGTGTCTGTGTGTCTGTGTCTGTGTGTCTGTGTATGTGTGTCTGTGTATGTGTGTCTGTGTATGTGTGTCTGTGTATGTGTGTCTGTGTATGTGTGTCTGTGTCTGTGTGTCTGTGTCTGTGTGTCTGTGTCTGTGTGTCTGTGTCTGTGTGTCTGTGTCTGTGTGTCTGTGTCTGTGTGTCTGTGTCTGTGTGTCTGTGTCTGTGTGTCTGTGTCTGTGTGTCTGTGTCTGTGTGTCTGTGTCTGTGTGTCTGTGTCTGTGTGTCTGTGTCTGTGTGTCTGTGTCTGTGTGTCTGTGTCTGTGTGTCTGTGTCTGTGTGTCTGTGTCTGTGTGTCTGTGTCTGTGTGTCTGTGTCTGTGTGTCTGTGTCTGTGTGTCTGTGTCTGTGTGTCTGTGTCTGTGTGTCTGTGTCTGTGTGTCTGTGTCTGTGTGTCTGTGTCTGTGTGTCTGTGTCTGTGTGTCTGTGTCTGTGTGTCTGTGTCTGTGTGTCTGTGTCTGTGTGTCTGTGTCTGTGTGTCTGTGTCTGTGTGTCTGTGTCTGTGTGTCTGTGTCTGTGTGTCTGTGTCTGTGTGTCTGTGTCTGTGTGTCTGTGTCTGTGTGTCTGTGTCTGTGTGTCTGTGTCTGTGTGTCTGTGTCTGTGTGTCTGTGTCTGTGTGTCTGTGTCTGTGTGTCTGTGTCTGTGTGTCTGTGTCTGTGTGTCTGTGTCTGTGTATCTGTGTCTGTGTGTCTGTGTCTGTGTGTCTGTGTATGTGTGTCTGTGTCTGTGTGTCTGTGTCTGTGTGTCTGTGTCTGTGTGTCTGTGTCTGTGTGTCTGTGTCTGTGTGTCTGTGTCTGTGTGTCTGTGTGTCTGTGTCTGTGTGTCTGTGTCTGTGTGTCTGTGTCTGTGTGTCTGTGTCTGTGTGTCTGTGTCTGTGTGTCTGTGTCTGTGTGTCTGTGTCTGTGTGTCTGTGTCTGTGTGTCTGTGTCTGTGTGTCTGTGTCTGTGTGTCTGTGTCTGTGTGTCTGTGTCTGTGTGTCTGTGTCTGTGTGTCTGTGTCTGTGTGTCTGTGTCTGTGTGTCTGTGTCTGTGTGTCTGTGTGTCTGTGTGTCTGTGTGTCTGTGTGTCTGTGTGTCTGTGTCTGTGTCTGTGTGTCTGTGTCTGTGTGTCTGTGTCTGTGTGTCTGTGTCTGTGTGTCTGTGTCTGTGTGTCTGTGTCTGTGTGTCTGTGTCTGTGTGTCTGTGTCTGTGTGTCTGTGTCTGTGTGTCTGTGTCTGTGTGTCTGTGTCTGTGTGTCTGTGTCTGTGTGTCTGTGTGTCTGTGTCTGTGTGTCTGTGTCTGTGTGTCTGTGTGTCTGTGTCTGTGTCTGTGTGTCTGTGTCTGTGTGTCTGTGTCTGTGTGTCTGTGCCTGTGTGTCTGTGTCTGTGTGTCTGTGTCTGTGTGTCTGTGTCTGTGTGTCTGTGTCTGTGTGTCTGTGTCTGTGTGTCTGTGTCTGTGTGTCTGTGTCTGTGTGTCTGTGTATGTGTGTCTGTGTCTGTGTGTCTGTGTCTGTGTATCTGTGTCTGTGTGTCTGTGTCTGTGTGTCTGTGTCTGTGTGTCTGTGTCTGTGTGTCTGTGTCTGTGTGTCTGTGTCTGTGTGTCTGTGTCTGTGTGTCTGTGTCTGTGTCTGTGTGTCTGTGTCTGTGTGTCTGTGTCTGTGTGTCTGTGTCTGTGTGTCTGTGTCTGTGTGTCTGTGTCTGTGTGTCTGTGTCTGTGTGTCTGTGTCTGTGTGTCTGTGTCTGTGTGTCTGTGTCTGTGTGTCTGTGTCTGTGTGTCTGTGTCTGTGTGTCTGTGTCTGTGTGTCTGTGTCTGTGTGTCTGTGTCTGTGTGTCTGTGTCTGTGTGTCTGTGTCTGTGTGTCTGTGTCTGTGTGTCTGTGTCTGTGTGTCTGTGTCTGTGTCTGTGTGTCTGTGTCTGTGTGTCTGTGTCTGTGTGTCTGTGTCTGTGTGTCTGTGTCTGTGTGTCTGTGTCTGTGTGTCTGTGTCTGTGTCTGTGTGTCTGTGTCTGTGTGTCTGTGTCTGTGTGTCTGTGTCTGTGTGTCTGTGTCTGTGTGTCTGTGTCTGTGTGTCTGTGTCTGTGTGTCTGTGTCTGTGTGTCTGTGTCTGTGTGTCTGTGTCTGTGTGTCTGTGTCTGTGTGTCTGTGTCTGTGTGTCTGTGTCTGTGTGTCTGTGTCTGTGTGTCTGTGTCTGTGTGTCTGTGTGTCTGTGTCTGTGTGTCTGTGTCTGTGTGTCTGTGTCTGTGTGTCTGTGTGTCTGTGTGTCTGTGTGTCTGTGTGTCTGTGTGTCTGTGTGTCTGTGTGTCTGTGTGTCTGTGTGTCTGTGTGTCTGTGTGTCTGTGTGTCTGTGTGTCTGTGTGTCTGTGTGTCTGTGTGTCTGTGTGTCTGTGTGTCTGTGTGTCTGTGTGTCTGTGTGTCTGTGTGTCTGTGTGTCTGTGTGTCTGTGTGTCTGTGTGTCTGTGTGTCTGTGTGTCTGTGTGTCTGTGTGTCTGTGTGTCTGTGTGTCTGTGTGTCTGTGTGTCTGTGTGTCTGTGTGTCTGTGTGTCTGTGTGTCTGTGTGTCTGTGTGTCTGTGTGTCTGTGTGTCTGTGTGTCTGTGTGTCTGTGTGTCTGTGTGTCTGTGTGTCTGTGTGTCTGTGTGTCTGTGTGTCTGTGTGTCTGTGTGTCTGTGTGTCTGTGTGTCTGTGTGTCTGTGTGTCTGTGTGTCTGTGTGTCTGTGTGTCTGTGTGTCTGTGTGTCTGTGTGTCTGTGTGTCTGTGTGTCTGTGTGTCTGTGTGTCTGTGTGTCTGTGTGTCTGTGTGTCTGTGTGTCTGTGTGTCTGTGTGTCTGTGTGTCTGTGTGTCTGTGTGTCTGTGTGTCTGTGTGTCTGTGTGTCTGTGTGTCTGTGTGTCTGTGTGTCTGTGTGTCTGTGTGTCTGTGTGTCTGTGTGTCTGTGTGTCTGTGTGTCTGTGTGTCTGTGTGTCTGTGTGTCTGTGTGTCTGTGTGTCTGTGTGTCTGTGTGTCTGTGTGTCTGTGTGTCTGTGTGTCTGTGTGTCTGTGTGTCTGTGTGTCTGTGTGTCTGTGTGTCTGTGTGTCTGTGTGTCTGTGTGTC
>JAXIVJ010000307.1:42500-92500 GCA_036785665.1 Chirona hameri | reverse complement strand
TCTGTGTGTGTCTGTCTGTGTGTGTCTGTCTGTGTGTGTCTGTCTGTGTGTGTCTGTCTGTGTGTGTCTGTCTGTGTGTGTCTGTCTGTGTGTGTCTGTCTGTGTGTGTCTGTCTGTGTGTGTCTGTCTGTGTGTGTCTGTCTGTGTGTGTCTGTCTGTGTGTGTCTGTCTGTGTGTGTCTGTCTGTGTGTGTCTGTCTGTGTGTGTCTGTCTGTGTGTGTCTGTCTGTGTGTGTCTGTCTGTGTGTGTCTGTCTGTGTGTGTCTGTCTGTGTGTGTCTGTCTGTGTGTGTCTGTCTGTGTGTGTCTGTCTGTGTGTGTCTGTCTGTATGTGTCTGTCTGTGTGTGTCTGTCTTGTGTGTCTGTCTGTGTGTGTCTGTCTGTGTCTGTCTGTCTGTGTGTGTCTGTCTGTGTGTGTCTGTCTGTGTGTGTCTGTCTGTGTGTGTCTGTCTGTGTCTGTCTGTGTGTGTCTGTGTGTCTGTGTGTCTGGGTGTGTGTGTGTGTGTAGCAGCTGTGGCGTGGGTCCCTTCCCTCGATCAGCGTACCTCCTAAATGTCCACCTCCGTAGTCACAACTCGCAGCCCACCCCATCCACTTACGATTCACGAGCGATCGCCTCGGCCGATGGCCGTCCAGGCGTCTCGGTCGAGTTTGACGAATCGGACAGTTCTCACCCCTCCCCGCTCCCCCGTTGAATAATGGCCAAGTTCGCGTCCAGTCGTGGAAACTGTCGTAACTTTCAGTGCACCCATATCCGGTGACTTAACCCTATTAGTGGCAGGCTCCTGGCTGGCTACCCCTATTAGTTATTAGTGGCAGGAGGGGGGGGGGATTCTCCCCCCCCCCCCCCCGAGATCTCGAGATCTACCCGTCCGATTTTCACAAATCAAACAGTATTTGATTCCCCTCAACACGATCTACATTACTAAAAAATACAAAAATACGAAATTTGTATAGGGGGGGGGGGCAAAAACGACAAATATTAGAGGTATTTGTGATCCAACACAGCTGTCATGTTATCAACCGATTTCAGCGCAACTAATGGGGATCGATAGATATTGAATTGGGGATTGATATATGATGGTGACTTTTTTTAAATTCAAAAATCATAGGCGTTTTCAGGTCACTAAATTTGGGGGTAAAATAAATGCCTTATAAAAAAAAAAATCTTCTTCTTTTTCGATAAATGAAATGGTGTACTATTGTGACATCGGACACAACAGTTATAAAGCATATTTACATCCATAGGCGGTGCCAGGTTAGCGAAAAGGGAGGCAAAATATATACAAAATAACTTTCTGTAAACCTCCCCTTTTCAAGTCCCTGAAACCGCCTCTGCCGTGCAATATTGATTATAGTTCACTAAAATCAACTAATTTGCATTTGTTTCAATCACCGTAAATCTATGTAACTCCTTTATACTTCAGGTAGTTAGGAAGAAGCCGTGAAGATCGCATCTCCATATTATCGCTAAATGTCACAGAAGAAAATCCTCCCAAAACTGGGCCCTGGAACCGCCTCTGTTCAGGTTAGGAACTAAAAAATTTGACTCCATATGCGGAATTCAATTCTAGGAAAAGTCCCAAAATGTCATGGGCCTGCTCCTAGCCGTTCGGGAGATATCTGCGAAATCTGCGAAAAACCTGAGGGGTGGGCAGAATCTTAAGTGTGTCTTAAAGTGTGGAACCTTTTAAAAGTGTGGAACGCTTATCAAGTTTAACTTGAAATATCTCTCTGAAAGAATTTTGATATGAAAAATGCGATCAATTTACATCATATTTTGGCCTCGTCTGTCGACTTCAAGTGCTAACTCCATTTTTGTGGGAAAAGGTCATTATTTCCCTTTAAAATCGCGGCCTAAAAAAGTGTTAATGGAGTGCTAGAGTATGGCGCTTTAGTGACAGTAAGTTGGTGCAATGCGCATGGGTATGTAGGATCACTACTTCCTGTGCGGGAGATCCTCAGGGTTCGATTCCCGCGAGGGATCCCCTGTTTGGTCTGGTTGCGATTTTACTTTGCAATACCTTGGAACAGGGTTAAAGTTCCCGACGACCTTTAATCGTAGCAGTTACAACGACTCGGGTATCGAGATATCCAACGCTGGATTTATGGTTTGCCACTACCGCATCTGTCTGAACCCCCCATCCACTGTGCTCTACAGAAAGCCGTCAACACCCCGATAAACGCCATCTCTCCGGTGTCCACTGCGCACCTGCGGGACAAGCTGGACAAGCTGCGGCAGCTGTTACGAGGCCAGCCAGTGGACGTGGCGGGGGGTCAGGTCAGCGCCGCCGCCCACCCGCACGGCATCGCATTCTGCCTCGACCTCGTCGCCAAGAAGTTTGTGGTGAGTACCGGGGGCTGTCGGGTGGGTGAGAGGGGGGGGGGGAGGGGGAGGGTGGGAGAGAAGAGTTAATAGGGAAGACATTTCAGGTGTTTTGGTTATGGGATTAGGATGAAGGTTTTGTGAAAGAAGCTGCGAGCTACAATCTCGTAGTTTTCTGATTTGTCTCGCATTGTTCTGGGGAAGTTAAACAAAGCCGTAGCAGATACGCGCCCTTAACCCTCGCCCAGGTAGGGCAAAATCACTACGTGCTCGGGTAGGGGGGTTGGACGACCCCCCCCCCCAGCGTTTCGCCCCTAATTGAGCTAGAGCTTCGATTCAAAGACGAGCGTGTTGCTTGTGACGAGAGGAAGCCGCTGATACCCGATGTTAAGGTCTTGAGTCATTAGGTGACCTCTGGGGTCATGTAAATGACCGAAAAGTCATCAAAATTGTAAATACGTATAAATGGAATTTTATCGAGCTAGAATCGTGAATGAGCATATCACATTGCTTAATGGGTGCCAAATTCGTAATCAGCGTCACCAAATGTCCTCAAAATTGCCAAATTCCGAAAAGGTCATGTCAGGTCATCTGAGGTCAGTGACCTCGGTTGACCTGTGGAAGCGTATGACCCCAGTGGAACATATGATTATGTAAAATGGATCCGAAATTTGAAATCAGCGTCACAAAATGTCCTAGAAACCGCCAGAAGCCAAAAAAAAAGTAATCTGAGGTCATCGGAGGTCAATGACCTCTGAAAAGGTCAATCGAGGTCACAATCTCAGTGGAAACCACAAATGTCACCTGAAAACACCTGTGCATATGCTCCTGAACAACAAACACTCGGAAACTGCACAAGTTACAAGCATCGATACTGCGGGACGCCAGTTGCGCCTGACATGACCTTGAGAAAAAGGTCATAGGTGTCATGTGGGTTAGAAATTAAAAATTGAACATGTGGAATTTTTTCTTCAAAAGTAGGGTACTGAAAGTTCTATCGCAATCGGTTGGAAACTACGTGAGTTATTCCAGAAAAAGAGAGACGGGTGGCATCCCCCCTCGGTTTTTCAGAAATAACTCGCGTAATTTCCAACCGATGGCGATGAAACTTTCAGTGCCCTACTTTTAAACAATTTGACACATACTCTGAAAATTGTGAACTTCTAACCCACATGACCCGTGACCTATGACCTGTTTCTCAAGGTCATGTCAGGCGCAACTGGCGTCCCGTAGTATCGATGCTTGTAACTTGTGCAGTTTCCGAGTGTTTGTTGTTCAGGAGCATATGCACAGATGTTTCCAGGTGACAGTTGTGGTTTCCACTGAGACTGTGAACTCGATTGACCTTTTCAAAGGCCAACCGAGGTCATTGCCCTCCGATGACCTCAGATGACTTTTTTGGCTTCTGGCGGTTTCTAGGACAGTTTGTGACGCTTATTTCAAATTTGGGATCCATTTTACATAATTATATGTTACACTGGGGTCATGGGCTTCCACAGGTCAGCCGAGGTCACTGATCTCAGATGACCTGACCTGACCTTTTTGGAATTTGGCAGTTTCTATGACATTTTGTGACGCTGATTTCAAATTTGGCACCCATTAAGCATTATGATATGCTCATTCACGATTCTAGCTCGATAAAATTCAAATTATACGCATTTACAATTTTGTATGACTTTTGGGTCATTGACATAACCTCAGAGGCCACCTAATGACCCAGGACCTTAAAATCGGGTACCAGCGGCTTCCTCTCGTCACAAGCAACACGCTCGTTTTTTTAATCGAAGCTCTAGCTCAATGAGGGGCGAAACGCTAAGGGGGGGTCGACCCTCTCCCCCTACCCGAAACCGTAGTGATTTTGCCCTACCCGGGCGAGGGTTAACCCGCCATTGGCTGGGAGGGGGGGGGGGGGGTTCGGCCCACCACACCCCCTGACGAACTTTTGCAATAGCTAAAAAAAATGCCGCCATCGACGTGAAACTTCAGGTACCTTCTCCTACACCAATTGTACGTCTTCTGTGCAAAAATGAAGCAAATTTCGTCAAAAAATCGAGATATAGCGAATTTAGTGACGTCTCTACACACGAGTTTGACATAAAAATAAGTTAAACTATAGCAGGCCGTACAAATGCCATATTGTGAGCAAAATGCAATCGAAAAACGTCAAAAGATAGCAAATGGCAAGGGCTACAAAATGGCTATATCGGATTTTTGAAACTTTTGTTTTTGACCCCCTCAAAATAAAATAAAATATGAAAGAATGCCCTCAAAATCAAAATTGGGAAACATATTTGTTTTAACGGAAGATATGTTGAAGAATGTTGTGTATATATGTTTGTGAACAATACTCAAACCAAATTTAAAAGCAATATCTTTATTTTCGACTGACTAATGGTTCCCTAAGTATGAGTAACTCATGACGTCATTTATTAAATTGCGTTTTTTTATATTTTAGTGACCAGATAAAAACAAATAAATGCCAGCACTGTATTTCTGAGACAAAACTGGTCTATAAACATGCGTTTTTGTCTAGATTTATCAATTTCAAATGTTGACCTTGTGACCTGACCTTGACCTTATATGGTGTCAGATTGTGAAAATGGCTGCTACTATCGAATTATATGAGTAAAAAAAAACATGTGTCGCATTACTTTGGTAGACTTATTGCCAATAGTGACCTTGTGTGACCTGACCTGACCTTGACCTTTGCTTACAATTTCACTTGTGTTTATGCGGGATGTGTATTATACTTTTGAGAGCATTTTGCGCCATAATGGTCTCAATCTAAGGTTTTGGATGGAAAGTATGGCCCAAAAACTCATATCTCAATTTTGACCTTTGACCTGACCGTGACCTGACATGTGACCTTATTTTGAAAATATCGTGTATGCTTTATATGCGTCTCATTGAGAGATTTCGATTGCCGCCTTGCGCGTCTCGCTGCGGTTATTGGTTCGGAAGATAACCAGGGGAAACGCCCCCCCCCCCCCCCCCCCCCCACCACCACCACCACAGCCAATGGCGTTCGGCTGAAACCCCCAGCCAATGCCGGGTTAAGGGTGCGCCCTGTCGCCCTTAAACCCAACTCTAAGAAATGGAGTTTGACTGGATATAATGCGCTAAGCGAGCGTGTGCAACTCATCACACGCGATGTACACTAATGTGTGCACTGTGCACTCTTCTCCTTGGCGGCTCATGAGGAAGCAGCCTCTCATCGCGCTCGATAACGCTCGTTCGCTGAAGTGCGCTCCGTTGATGTCCTGTAGTGAACGGGAACACGGCACCTGGCAGAACTCTTGCTTGAACCTCTTCTATGGACGTATCAAAGGATCGTTCCCGACCTTGTCATGTTTACATAGGTATTTATTTATTTGTCATGCGACAACTTCTGCGTTAGTGTGGCTACTACAACGCCGTCACAATGAGTTGCTCAGTATAAATACAAATGTAAAAATTATCTTACGATATATAACAATGAGAGACAATGAAGACAATACAATATTAAATAGACCATAATGGGATTATAAACATACATAAGTGTAAGGAAGACAAAGTCCACTGTTAACATTAATGCATTATGAGGACATTCTTTGTAACTATTGTAATATTTGTAACTTTGTAATTTTACGCATTATGAGGACATTCTTTGTAACTATTGTAATTCTTTGTAACTTTGTAACGTAACCATCGCCCTACGGGGGGGGGGGGGGGGGCTGACAGCCCCCACCCCTGTCAACTTCCAAACCAAGCAACTTAGAGCAATGCGGTAAGACTAGAATGTTGCCTGTCAGAGGAATCTAACAGTATGCGATTGTTAGGTTTCAGGTCAACGGGTGACCTTCCAGGTCAAGTGAATGACCTAAGATCGACCACGTCCACAAATAGCGATTGTACAGGGCGCTTAGTATAAGTTCAGAACGGAGAGAGATAGAGAGAGAAACCATCAAAACTAACGTGTTGCCTGTCGTAAGGAGAATCCAAAGATATCCCATTTTGAGCATCTAGGTCAACGGGTGACCTTTGGGGTCAGATCAATGTCCCTTTGAGGTCTGACATGACCTTGACGAAAAGGTCATAGGGCACGAGCTAATAGTCGTATACACTTAAAATTGAAATAGGATACGTATAATTGTTGTAAACTCAGCTACTGAAAATTTCAGCAAGATGCGCCGCATGTGTAAACAAAAATATTCAAGAAAAACCTCAGGGGGGTTGTCAGCCCCCTCCCCCCCCCCCCCCCCTCCCCACCCACCCCACCCCCACGTAGGGTGAGGGTTAAATGTGCATCCGTTTGTGCTGTTGGGAATAGCACATACATGCTTAATGTTGGTGGTTATTTCTGTTCTGATTATACAGGAAGTGACCTTCACTATACCTGACCCATAATTCATTATATAATTGACTAGCTCCGATTGGGTGGGAGTATTCTCGGAAACACCTATGGAAGTCTTATCTGTCTCCTTATATTGTTTGCTTGCTGGTTTGCCTCCTAAGATCAAATGGTGAGACCCATCTAATCGGTTATGGATTGAAATTGCTGATTCTTCTAAGGACCAGACTTATGTATGTGTCATTTGGAGTTATTGAAGTAAAGTGAACATTGTCTGGTTCCCTATTCATTTTTACTTAATTGCTTGTATATAATACTGCGCGCATTAGTTGTTTTTATGAAGTTTATGTTTTTGCTGACTTAATTCGTGTGTGGGGACTAGGGAATCATTAATCTTAATGTCGAATGCTATTCAGGTTAAATATGATGGCTTGAAAGCTTAGGAACTGCTACTTTATCATGCATGACTTATGCTATGCCATGTTGACGATCATGATTTTTGTTGTAAAAATACACCAGTAAAACGCATTTTTGGGCGATGACCGAGCGAGCGCGCTCTGGTAAAGCTAAAACAGGTTTGAAATATGAAACGGTAAGGGAGCACACGTGGTAGTAACACATAGTCATTTTAGTCCTCCAGAAAAAAAAATGCCAGGCCTCAATGCATGCCAACATAAAAATTAAGTTGTATTAAATTGTTCATGATCTCCTTTCTCAAATCCGCCAAAAGGGAGTACGTCCTGAGCACTGCATGCTTCAGCGTATAAATCAATGCTTAGATTAATGCAGCCATTTTTGATCAAGAATCTTGCTTTCATTTCGACGTTCGCGTGTACCAACTGCCACGCGCTGTGATACCACCTCTATCAGAACGCACCATACCAAAAACAAAATTGATTTGATGGACCTATCCAATGGTGAAAACCCAATCTCAATCGGAGCAGTGGTTGCAAAATTATTAGCTTCCGAAGAGCGTATGTACGGCCGGGTCGGGCCGGGTCAAATGTAAATTTGTCTAGTAAGTTGACGAGAAACCTCACGGGCGCTTCGCGCCCGCTCGGTAATAACTCATTGCACAGATAACAGGAGACAGGAATAACCAGTAAAACGCCTTTTTGGGCGATCACCGAGCGGGCGCGCACTGGTATAGCTATAACAGGTTTGAAATATGAAACGGTACGGGAGCACACGTGGTAGTAACACATATTCCTTTTAGTCCTTTTAGTCCTCCATAAAAAAATTTCCAGGCCTCCGTGCATGCCAACATAAAAATTAAGTTTTATTAAATTGTACATGATCTCCTTTCTCGAATCCGCCAAAAGGGAGTAAGTCCTGAGCGCTGCATGCTTCAGCGTATACAAAACGAATGCTTAGATAAATCAAACCATTTTTGATCAAGAATGTTTTTTGTTCATTTCGACGTCTGCGGGTGCCACGCGCTGTGGTACCACCCCAATCAGAACGCATCATAACAAAATCAAAACGGATCGAATGGTTCTATCCAATGGTGAAAACCCGATCTCAATCGGAGCAGTGGTTGCAAAGTTATTAGCTTCCGAAAAGCGTCTGTATGGCCGGGTCGGGTCAAATGTAAATTTGTCTAGTAAGTTGACGAGAAACCTCACGGGTGCTTCGCGCCCGCTCGGTAATGAGCCCGTTCCCGTCCCGCCCCGCCCCGCCCCGCCCCGCCCCGCCCCGCCCCGCCCCGCCCCGCCCCGCCCCGCCCCGTCCCGTCCCGTCCCGTCCCGTCCCGTCCCGTCCCGTCCCCGTCCCCGTCCCCGTCCCCGTCCCCGTCCCCGTCCCCGTCCCCGTCCCCGTCCCCGTCCCCGCCCCGGTCCCCGTCCCCGTCCCCGTCCCGTTCCCCTCCCGTTCCCCTCCCGTTCCCCTCCCGTTCCCGTCCCGTTCCCGTCCCGTTCCCGTACCGTTCCCGTCCCGTTCTCGTCCCGTTCTCGTCCCGTTCCTGCTCCGTTCCCGGCCCACACTTAACCATTTTGATAACAGTCTCCTGTTATCTGTGCTCATTGATATGTGAATTCATTAATTGGTCAACACTTCCAATGTTGGTTTGATTTATTTCCGAAAAGGCGGATCCATCTTTTTCAAAGGGCTGTTTGCTTTTTGCAGAAAACGTCGACCTGCGTGACGAAATCTGGACTTTTGCTGATTCACTACTACTTCAGAAAAAGCCTTCTACGTCATGGAAAAGTACTATTACCTGTTTGCCCTCTTTAACAAATCAAGCAAACAAAAAGTATGCCCTCATATTGACATTTTGTCGCAACAATATCATCGAGTGCTTTCTCAATTCCCAGTACATCCCACTGCAAGCTAAGCTGCGGCGAAACTTCTGATCTCGATCGGAGCACTCTGACTTTTCCTCCGGACGGGCCGCCGATCATGATACCCTCCGGCCCACAGCGGCGTGGGAGCTTCTTACAGGGGCCGGGTGAAGCCCGGTCTCAACCCTCCGGTCCACAGCGGCGTGGGAGCTTCTTACAGGGGCCGGGTGAAGCCCGGTCTCAACCCTCCGGTCCACAGTGGCGTGGGAGCTTCTTACAGGGGCCGGATGAAGCCCGGTCTCAACCCTCCGGTTCACAGCGGCGTGGGAGCTTCTTACAGGGGCCGAATGAAGCCCGGTCTCAACCCTCCGGTCCACAGCGGCGTGGGAGCTTCTTACAGGGGCCGGATGAAGTCCGGTCTCAACCCTCCGGTCCACAGTGGCGTGGGAGCTTCTTACAGGGGCCGGATGAAGCCCGGTCTCAACCCTCCGGTCCACAGTGGCGTGGGAGCTTCTTACAGGGGCCGGATGAAGCCGGTCTCAACCCTCCGGTCCACAGCGGCGTGGGAGCTTCTTACAGGGGCCGGATGAAGCCCGGTCTCAACCCTCCGGTCCACAGCGGCATGGGAGCTTCTTACAGGGGCCGGATAAAGCCCGGTCTCAACCCTCCGGTCCACAGCGGCGTGGGAGCTTCTTACAGGGGCCGGGTGAAGCCCGGTCTCAACCCTCCGGTCCACAGCGGCGTGGGAGCTTCTTACAGGGGCCGGGTGAAGCCCGGTTTCTTTCGAAACTCAAAATACCGTAAGATCCTTGCATCGACTTGTAGTGATATTATGTTATGACGGCCATTGTGCAGACTGCAGGGAAATTATTACCCCCAGCCATACCATAACATCCATTTCTATATTAGGTATTCTATGCATCTTGCTTGTTTAACTAATCTTCTGGAGTTTTTAGATGTTGCAACATATAGCTTTGATCAGGGTAAACATGTAGCTTTTCTTGATTTCAGTAAAGCATTTGACAAAGTCCCCATAAAAGACTAGGGTTTCTACTTAAAATGCATGGGATCAGGGTCAAGATTCTCGATTTGATAGAAACGTGGCTTTCGGGACGTCAGCAAAGGGTTATATTAAATGGGTACGAATCACAATGAAAGGAGGTTCTCAGTGGGGTTCCACAGGGCTCAATCCTGGGCCCATTGCTGTTGATATTATTTGTGAATACAATCGAGAATAGTATAGACAGCGAAGTCTTGAAATTTACAGACGATCTAAATGTTGTCAGGATTATCAGAGGAAGACATGATCAGGATATTGTTTTAATCAGATCTGGACAAGCTAGTTGAGTGGTCCGAATCATGGCATATTAAATTAAATTTTGAGTAAATGTAAGATTATGCACGCTGGACGAGTTAGCAGTAAACATAGGTATGAAATGGGTAGGCAGAAACTAGAGCAGACTGAAAGGGCACTTAGAATGCTGGGGGCCATTAACAGAAATATTTCCTACTACAGTGAAGAGGTAATTATTGATAAGGATTCCTACAACA
Organism: Chirona hameri; assembly: GCA_036785665.1. NCBI lineage: Eukaryota > Metazoa > Arthropoda > Thecostraca > Balanomorpha > Balanidae > Chirona > Chirona hameri. Next base: position 82,016 of record JAXIVJ010000307.1, on the reverse strand, counting down.
GTGAAGAGGTGAACATTTATATGGAATCCTTGGAGGGGATATGGATTGAAGTTACCCTGCAGGCCTCTGACAAACCGCTCATTGGAGCCATATACAGAAGTCCAAGCTTAGATAGACTGAATTCAGCTGAAGATCTGTGCTCAATATTTGAGGAGTCGGCAAGCAGGACAGCAAAACAGATGTTAATTTTAGGGGACTTCAACTATGGAGACATTAACTGGGAGACATGTTCATCAAATGCTCGCCAAGATCCTACACAGGTTTCTGAACTGTATAAATGATCTCTTCTTGTGTCAACATATCGTATCTCCTACTCATTTCAAACCAGGATGTCAGCCAAGCCTATTGGACTTAGTTTTCTCATCTGATCAGCATATGTTGGACTGTTTAGAACAGAAGGCCCCCTTGGGGGAAAGTCATCACCAGTGTGTTAGCTTTAAGGTCGTGTGCTATGCTGACGGGCGCACGAAGACCAAGAGAAGGAACTTCAACCGAGGCAATTATAGCGCAATGCAGCAAGAGTTTGAGACATCTGATATCTGCCAAATCACTGAAACCGAGGATGTTGATCGTGCCTGGGAATCTGTGAGGGCCTTTCTTCAGTTACTTACTTGCACTCATGTGCCGTTTACTGTATGTAAGCAGAAGCAGAAACATCCATATAGCAATGGGGCAGTGAGGAAGCTCAAGAAAGAAAAGGACAAGCAGTATGGAGCATACAAGCTAACCAAGCTACAAGCATACAAGCTCAGACGATTTAGAAAAGTTTAAGAAAACTAAAAACAAACTGAGGAACATGACCCGAAATATGAGACAGCAGTTTGAAGCAAAGCTAGCTGCAGGTATGAAAGAAAACCCGAAGGCCTTTTGGCAGTATATTTCTTAGGTGAAAGTTAAGGATCGTGCTCAAGATTTGCAGGGTGATCATGGTGAGTGGGCCAAAACAAGCTTAGATAAAGCAAACATGTTAAACAAGTTCTTTGGCTCAGTGTTTACACACGAACAGAAGCTGCCACCAAATCAAGGGGGACTTCAGTCACCTTGCAGGATTAGTAGCTTGCAGATCACCAGAGAAGCTGTTAGAAAGAAGCTTGAGGATCTCAACTGTCATAAATGTCCTGGCCCAGACGAAATACACCCACGGATCCTGAAAGAGTTAGCTGCGTGTTTGAGTGGACCCCTATCAGTACTCTTCAACAAGTTTCTCGAGTCTTCATCACTGCCTGTAGGATGGAAGGAAGCAGAAGTGGTACCACTGTTCAAGAAAGGGCAGCGTAAAGATCCTGGAAATTATCGACCAATCAGCCTAACTTCAATCACCTGTAAAGTCATGGAATCGCTAGTTAGAGATCATATACTAGACTACCTGATGACAAACAATTTGATATCCAAGAATCAGTATGGGTTCCAGACAGGCAAATCGTGTACAACTCAGCTGATAAGGGTCATTGACTATTGGACGGATGCTCTGGACCAACACGATTCAATTGATGCTGTGTACCTGGATTTCCAGAAAGCATTTGACAAGGTGCCACACAGACGTCTGATCTCCAAGCTCAAGACTCGGGATCCAGGGACAGATACTGCATTGGACTGAAGCTTTTCTTACGGACAGGAGACAGAGGGTGACTGTGGATGGACAGAGCTCTAACTGGGTACAAGTAACCAGTGGTGTCACCCAGGGAACTGTTTTGGGTCCATTGTTGTTCCTAGCCTATGTCAACGACCTGCCTGACCAGCTGCAGAGCTGCTCCATGATGTTTGCCGATGACACGAAAGTATACAGAAGGGTGTCGGACCATAGTGATCAAGAAGCTTTGCAAGATGACCTGGACAAGCTTGGACTGTGGTCTGCAAAATGGCAACTGCCCTTCAATGCACGGAAATGCAAGGTATTGCAATAGGGGCAGCGAAACCCAAAATTTGCATACAACATTGCAGGAGCAGAGCTTGAGAGGGTTTCAAGTGAGTTAGACCTAGGCATTTGGATCGACCACAACCTCACTTATCACGAGCATATTGCAAAGGCTGTCAAGAAGGCGACCAGAGCCTTAGGTCTAGTAAAAGCGACTTTTGCTAGACTTACTATCAGACACTATCCATGTTATTCAAGGCATTTGTTCGTCCACATCTAGAGTATGGCAACCGTGTTTGGGGACCTATGCTGTGTGGGGACCAGGATGCTGTAGAACGTGTTCAGAGGCGTGCCACCAAGCTAGTGACTGAGATATGGCATCTTAGCTATGAAGAGCGCCTGAACAAAGTGCACCTCCCAAGCATGTATTACAGAAGATGCTGGGGAGATATGATCTTCGTCTACCAGATAGTTACCCACAAGCTAAATGTAATTCCTGAAGATTTTTTCATGATGGAAAACTCTGGTCGAACTCGTGGCCACCCTCTGAAGATTCAGCAGCCTCATGTTCGTACACAACTGAGACAGAACTCCTTTTGCATCAGAGTGGTGCCTCTATGGAACAGCCTACCAACTGATGTGGTCATGTCCCCAAATGTGAACACATTCAAGAGGAGACTCGACAAGCACTGGGAAGAACGTCAGTACAGGACTAGGCCATCCAGATAGCATCTAGATACTAGTAACTGAGCGGGCTTCCTCAGGTCCCTTGGGACCTTCCATGCCTGTACCCTAACCTTAACCTTAACCTTAACCTTAATAACAAAACTGTATTGTGCATACGTTAGACCACATTTGGAGTATTGCGTGCAAGCCTGGTCTCCAACATATGATAAAGATTGCTGGTTGTTCGAAAGAGTTCAAAAAGGGCAACAAAAATGGTTATTATGGTCTTGGTAGTTTGCTTTATGAAGATGGATTAAAAAACAAATTGGGTAAGTTTTCACTTAGATATAGAAGGCTAAGAGGAGATCTAATTGAAGTCTTCAAATTTGTAAATGGTCAGCATTCTGGATATTTAAAGGGAATATTTTAGTTCAATAGGGAAAATCGAGGTAGAGGTCATCAGCATAAACGCATTATGAAATAAAGTAGGACTAGGCTACGACAGTCATTTTTCAGTAGAAGGGTTGTAGTACATTGGAATAAGCTTACCAGGGGATGTCGCTGATGCAGTGACACTTGCTTCCTTCAAAAGTAGATTAGATAAATACTTTTACAGAGAAGGGATTAGTTCATAAATACTCGTGGGATTAGACTTCTATTAGGCGGGTAGAGTAAGGTGATTTGAAGGGGCGAGACTGGTGGAGGGGAGGTGGAGGGGTTGCCAGCTGGGATGGGCCCGAGATGCTCTTTGTTGCACTTTTCTTTTGTCTTTATGTCTTTATGCTACTGACGTTTGCATCGCTTATTGCGCCACTTGCTCCCTATGATTTTACGGTGCCGCTGTGGTTAAGCGGCCGTAAACGACCGTCCCTCTCCCCTTCTCACCAAAAACTAATACTTTAAGTATTAGTTGTGGGTTATCTGTTAAGAGAATGTGGTCAAATTGATTGATGGACTGCTTGAAGAAGTCACTAAAGCCGCTTGCAAATACGACTGGCGCAGCCATCTCGCCCTTATTGCCTTAGGCAGTGGGCGGCTATTCCAGGCCGTTGCCGGCCCTGCTATGCTCACCCTTATTGCCTTAGGCAGTGGTCGGCTAGCCCAGGCCGTTGCCGGCCCTGCTATGCTCACGGCTCTCTTCATTACCTTTTGAACTACTCTTTTGAACCACTCTACTCTTTTGAACTTCCTTTCAACTTCCTCCGCACAGACAAAGGCTTTGTTAAGTTTCAACTATGCTATCGTCTGTTGTCCGAGTTTATTTGAGACGGCCTGATATAATCATTTCTGTAAAATGCCAAATATGCAAAACGTTTTGGTGCTACGTTTGGCTGAAACTGTTATTTCACTGTCAAGGACTGTACTCGACCATTCCGGCGGGATGGCTGGAGGTGGGCCTGGGATCGCATAAGAATCAGCATAAGTTGACCTAGTTCGTTCAAGTACAGTCATTGACATCGGACCCAGGGTGCAAAACTATGCACCGAAGCTATGCGAATATCTATGACATTTTCGTATACAAATAAAGTCTTATGACATTTTCTTACCATACAACACCTTGCAGCACATTCATGTACAAAATGAGCAGCACGTGTAAAAAAATCGTTTTTGTTCGGCGGTGTAAATAGGTACCACTTGAGAAATATAACAAGAGCCGTGAAAATACCTTTCGACGAGCGGTCTGGGCCGTGAGGCCGAGTGTAAGGGAGTAGGAGGTTGCCCGAGGCAGTAAGGGCCAGGTGCCCGTGTCATTCGTATTTGTGAGTGGCTTTAGTGACTGCGTGGTGCATACCGTCAATCAAGTCAGTCCCATTTTCTTAGTTAATAATGTAATGGAAGGGATATTTGTCCAGCCAATCCCGCTACTGAGTCATGCTCTTTCATATGAACATAAACGGTTTACAGCTATCGTAACTAATCGGGACGGCAACTATACATGTCCGAGAGTAAGCATGCTGCCAGCAAATTAGCAAATTCGAAATGGCAACCAATGCGCGTGAAATGTAAAGTTCAACGATGATAGATTCAGAATCCTTGGGCCACTTTACGTCGTAACCATCAATAACTATTTATAAGTTGTATCCTAACTCAACAACTTAACCCTCGCCCGGGTAGGGGGTGGATGCCACCCCCCCCCCCCCTCGGTTTTCTGGAATAACTCGCGTAATTTCCAACCGATTGTAATGAAACTTTCAGTACCCTACTTTTGAAGAACAAAAAATCCACATACTCTGAAAATTTTGAATTTCTAACCCACATGACCTATGACCTGTTTATCAAGGTCATGCCAGGCGCAACTGGCGTCCCGCATTATCGATGCTTATAACTTATGCAGTTTCCGAGTGTTTGTTGTTCAGGAGGATATGCACAGGTGTTTCCAGGTGACAGGTGTGGTTTCCACTGAGATTGTGACCTCGATTGACCTTTTCAGAGGTCAACTGAGGTCATTGACCTCCGATGACCTCAGATGACATGTGTGTGCTTCTGGTGGTTTCTAGGACATTTTGTGACTCTGATTTCAAATTGATCCATTTTACATAATTATATACTCCATTGGGGTCATGCGCTTCCACAGGTCAACCGAGGGCACTGACCTCAGATGACCTGACATGACCTTTTTGGAATTTGGCAGTTTTTAGGACATTTTGTGACGCTGATTACGAATTTGGCACCCATTAAGCATTATGATATGCTCATTCATGATTATAGCTCGATAAAAATCAATTTATACGCATTTACAATTTTGATGATTTTGTGGTCATTGACATTAACCTCAGAGGTCACCTAATGACCCAAGACCTTAACATCGGATATCAACGGCTTCCTCTCGTCACAAGCAACACCCTCGTCTTTGAATCGAAGCTCTAGCTCAATTAGGGACGAAACGCTAAGGGCAAGACTCTATCTCATGATATAATTGCCCTAGACATAAAACAAAGACCATTGTGTCTCGCCGAGACGCATCGAATCATATATTGGGTGACCTAGTTAGGTCTTATCCGAAAATTGACCTGAGCTGAGGTCAGGGTAAGGTCAACTCTTACATCAATTGATTCGTCTCGAGAAGCCGAATACAATGGTGAAACCCCATTGCATCTCAGGAGACTGGGCTACAAGCACAATGTGGAAATAAAGAGTGCCGACGAGTGCCGACGAGTGCCGACGAGTGCCGACGAGTGCCGACGAGCGCCGACGAGTGCCGACGAGTGCCGACGAGTGCTGACGAGCGCCGACGAGTGCCGACGAGTGCCGACGAGTGCCGACGAGTGCCGACGAGTGCCGACGAGTGCCGACGAGTGCCGACGAGTGCCGACGAGTGCCGACGAGTGACGTAAAGAGTGCCGACGAGTGCCAAACTTTGCCGGCTTAGGTAAATACGGAATATTCTAATGTAAATAGCAAACAAAGATCATGCCTTACATTTTATCTCGACAACGCGGAGTCATTGGAGATATTCTTCAATTATCTATCGGAAACGAAGCATCATATCACTAAGTTTCATTAAACAACCGAAAATCCATATTTAGTCGAAAAAGTGTGCCTGTAGTGACGGATGAAAGCAGAGGAGCGACATGGCGACTTCAGTAGACCTGGCCAGCCGAGCGGCGAGGATCGAGCGGCGAGGGGACCGCCTCCGTCTGACGCTAGGGCCGGCTGCTGTTATCGTCAAACCAGGCTCAACGTCATTAACTATCGACACCTTATCCCGCGCCGTGCCGGTGCTCGGCGCCACCTTCGGCGGGGGGGGGGGGATTTAGACACCCCCCCCCCCCCTCTAACTCAAAAACTAAAAGGGCTAGAAAGACGCAGAAAAGGCGTTCCAAAGCTCTCGACAAACACATTCGAAAGTACTCCAGATATTTTTTCCTCAAGTCAATATTGAGGTCATCAAAGGTCAAATTTGCCAGTTTTAGGACTTCGCTCCAGAAACCCCCAGATATCACAGGAACTATGATAGCTAGGAACAAACGAGAAAAAAAACAATGGAACGCTCTTGAAAAATGCAATCTGCAAGGTGTCCTCAGATTTTCGCTCAGAGCAATGGTTTAGGCTCCAGAGCTCATCAAATGTCAAAAAAAAAGTTTTCACAAATAGCTTTGTACCTAATAAAGACAAGGCATTAATTTTGATGTCATCGTGTTTATCTCGTCAAGGCGCTTCGAATCATATTAGTGTTGACCAGGTTAGGTCAACTTAAATTGGCCTCAGGTCAAGGTCAAGTGGTGACCCAAGTAGGTCAAGTAGTGACCCAAGTAGGTCATGTTGCATATGGGAAAACGTGCCTCGACGATACAAACACATTGGTGGCTGTTTCACTTATATATCGTCAATATGTCGAGAGTTATTGACATACAACTGTTGGTGACCTCGGATGACCTCGGCTGAGCCTGTAGGGGTCACTGAACAAAAATGGCACCTAGGTAATCAAGAATGGCCTATAATTACATGATCCAGAAGAAATTATACTGATATCTTGCGTATCCTTGGAATAGGAAGCATTTGAATATTTCCCCATTGACTTATAATGGGGAGGTCACGAAATTGACCCGACCTTAGGTCGCTGATATACCACAAAAAAACAAGATATACTATTTGTAGATATATATCAACTTATGAAATCATGAAGTGTAAAACCGATCATCCAAAAACTGTGACTGTGGTACGACCACAAGTTTTTTTTTAGGAGGTGTTACGTGACCTGGTCTGGTGACCTGACCTGAGATGACCCGAGGTATTATTTTAAACATAATGTGGGCAATTCATGCCGGAACAGCTGTGCCAAAAACGGCGGCGCTGCGCCCCGCCGTTTTTTCTTTATTCAGTATCTTCGAAAAACCGGAGGGGGTGTCGACCCCCCCCCCCCCCCCCCCGCAGGGCGCGGGTTAAACATGAATTGAAACATGAGTTACCCGAAAACATGAGTTGAACGGATTGAATTTGCTCCGTCGAGACCGCCTCACATTGGTATGTGGTTTCACGGTAGGTGGTTATAGTGCGAATTGCTATAATCGTACGGTTGTTGATCAATGTGACATAATATTACAGTGGAGCCAAGTAGAAACAACTCACATTTCCTCAATAGATTAGCAATGTATGATTGGGTTTCCAAGCTGAAAATGGCTTTCACGACTTGGTCAATGTTTTTGCCTATGTCAATATACGACTGGGCCAGTACAAAAGCTAACATATAGCGGCGCCTTTATATTACCCTAATATAAGAAGTTATTACTTTCTGTCCAATATTTGGAAATTGGTGCAATGTTCCACGAAAGAGAGTCGATCCTGATTTGCATTATTAAAACTAGAAAATCCGGGTTTCTTTGTCCAGCAAAGTGAAACCAAACCTATCACCCTTTACTGAAGCAGCACATTAGCGCAAAATGGCCAGAGACGTTGACGCACCCGAAAAATAAACACAGCGTCCGAAAACATCAACACAGCGCCCGAAAACATCAACACAGCACCGGAAAACATCAACACAGCAACCGAAAACATCAACGCAGCAACCGAAAATATCAACACAGCAACCGAAAATATCAACACAGCAACCGAAAATATCAACACAGCGCCCGAAAACATCAACACAGCAACCGAAAATATCAACACAGCAACCGAAAACATCAACACAGCACCCGAAATCAACACAGCACCGAAAACATCAACACGGCGCCCGAAAATATCAACACGGCGCCCGAAAACATCAACACAGCACCGAAAATATCAACACGGCAACCGAAAACATCAACACAGCAACCGAAAACATCAACACAGCACCCGAAAACATCAAACATACACTATAACACCACCCGTGCCAGCCCGTGCATATGCCATATGTGTAATGCCTCTGTGTGTAGTTATCACAGCTGGACTCTGGCCATTTGGATCTGACTGACCACCACTGCTCTGACTGGTGTGTCTCCGTTTCAGCGTCAGGGAGAGGACGTGGTGTCCAGTAAGCCGGAGGCGGCGTTCGCCCTGTCTGCGGTACTGCAAGCGCTGTACTGGTCTGACTGGTTGTGCCTCCGTTTCAGCGTCAGGGAGAGGACGTGGTGTCCAGTAAGCCGGAGGCGGCGTTCGCCCTGTCTGCGGTACTGCAGGCGCTGTACTGGTCTGACTGGTTGTCTCTGTTTCAGCGTCAGGGAGAGGACGTGGTGTCCAGTAAGCCGGAGGCGGCGTCCGCCCTGTCTGCGGTACTGCAGGCGCTGTACTGGTCTGACTGGTTGTGTCTCCGTTTCAGCGTCAGGGAGAGGACGTGGTGTCCAGTAAGCCGGAGGCGGCGTTCGCCCTGGCTGCGGTACTGCAGGCGCTGCAGCTGGAGTTCCCTCAGCTGGCCGAGCTCACGCTGGCCCACTGTCAGGCGCGCTGTCCCTACATGGTGCCCGTCTACCCGCCCCAGCTGGACGGAGACACCAACGTACAGTACTACAGGTGAGACAACTCATGCCTGGCCAGCACCAATTACTATCTTTACTTATACCTTTACCTATACCTATACCTATACATACACCTATACTGCCAGTAAGGCGCCGTAGTTGGCGATGAACGAGCGAGCGCGAACGAAATGTATGGTGAATTTCAGCTCGATCGGGCAAGTAGTTTCTGAGATACAAAAAAAGTGAGCACGTGCGCACGTGCAGAGGCACTCCACCCCTGACTTGTGGGAAACTGGCGGCTGAGAGGTCCCTAACCACACCAAATTTGAACAAAATCGGCGCAGCCGTTCCTGATATATATTATAGGAGTGTGCATGTGCACACGTGCAGTCACCCCACCCCTGACTTGTGCGAAAGTGGCGGCTGAGGGGTCTCTAACCTCACCAAATTTGCCAACCATTTTTTTGCCACCAAATTTGCGCATAATCTGCCCAGCCGTTGCGGAGTTTTTGCGAGAAACTACTTGTCAACACCCCTCACGCGCAGTGGTAGTCAACCCACATGAGTCGCCACTGGTCTCAAACAGGGTAGGCTGGATGGTGCTGCTCAGAAAAGAAGCCCGCTTGTCAATCGGACTTACGGTTGCAGTGATATGAGCTTCTCAAAGGCTTCGCCACGGGCCGGGTTGGGCCGCTCATATTCAGAGTTTTCCCATACACCACGGAAGGACGAGCGAGCGCTTCGCGCTCGCTCGTAATGATTGCCGGATGCAAGGATATAATGTCTACAGGTTCTTCATAACGTACTACATGTGAGGAAAACTAAACCTGCCCAGAACAACCGATACCGGATACAGTGATGCAGACGCTGCCCCGCCCAGGAGAGTGACTAGTAACCGGATACAATGATACAGACGCTGCCCCGCCCAGGAGAGTGACTAGTAACCGGATACAATGATACAGACGCTGCCCCGCCCAGGAGAGTGACTAGTAACCGGATACAATGATATAGACGCTGCCCCGCCCAGAAGAGTGACTAGTAGCCGGATACAATGATACAGACGCTGCCCCGCCCAGGAGAGTGACTAGTAACCGGATACAATGTTACAGACGCTGCCCCGCCCAGGAGAGTGACTAGTAACCGGATACAGTGATACAGACGCTGCCCCGCCCAGGAGAGTGACTAGTAACCGGATACAATGTTACAGACGCTGCCCCGCCCAGGGGAGGCTACCGACACCGGATACAATGATACAGCCGCTGCACCACCCAGGAGTGTGACTAGTAACCGGATACAATGATACAGACGCTGCCCCGCCCAGGAGAGTGACTGGTAACCGGATACAATGATACAGACGCTGCCCCGCCCAGAAGTGTGACTAGTAACTGGATACAATGATACAGACGCTGCCCCGCCCAGAAGTGTGACTAGTAACTGGATACAATGATACAGACGCTGCCCCGCCCAGGAGTGACTAGTAACCGGATACAATGATACAGACGCTGCCCCGCCCAGAAGAGTGACTAGTAACCGGATACAATGATACAGACGCTGCCCCGCCCAGGAGAGTGACTGGTAACCGGATACAATGATACAGACGCTGCCCCGCCCAGGAGTGACTAGTAACCGGATACAATGATACAGACGCTGCCCCGCCCAGAAGAGTGACTAGTAACCGGATACAATGATACAGACGCTGCCCCGCCCAGAAGAGTGACTAGTAACCGGATACAATGATACAGACGCTGCCCCGCCCAGGAGAGTGACTAGTAACCGGATACAATGTTACAGACGCTGCCCCGCCCAGGGGAGGCTACCGATACCGGATACAATGATACAGACGCTGCCCCGCCCAGAAGTGTGACTAGTAACTGGATACAATGATACAGACGCTGCCCCGCCCAGGAGTGACTAGTAACCGGATACAATGATACAGACGCTGCCCCGCCCAGAAGAGTGACTAGTAACCGGATACAATGATACAGACGCTGCCCCGCCCAGGAGAGTGACTAGTAACCGGATACAATGTTACAGACACTGCCCCGCCCAGGGGAGGCTACCGATACCGGATACAATGTTACAGACGCTGCACCACCCAGGAGTGTGACTAGTAACCGGATACAGTGATACAGTGGTACAGACGCTGCCCCGCCCAGGAGAGTGACTAGTAACCGGATACAATGATACAGACGCTGCCCCGCCCAGGAGAGTGACTGGTAACCGGATACAATGTTACAGACGCTGCCCCGCCCAGGGGAGGCTACCGATACCGGATACAATGATACAGACGCTGCCCCGCCCAGGAGAGTGACTAGTAACCGGATACAATGATACAGACGCTGCCCCGCCCAGGAGAGTGACTAGTAACCGGATACAATGATACAGACGCTGCCCCGCCCAGGAGAGTGACTAGTAACCGGATACAATTATACAGACGCTGCCCCGCCCAGGAGAATGACTAGTAACCGGATACAATGATACAGACGCTGCCCCGCCCAGGAGAGTGACTAGTAACCGGATACAATGATACAGACGCTGCCCCGCCCAGGAGAGTGACTAGTAACCGGATACAATGATACAGACGCTGCCCCGCCCAGGAGAGTGACTAGTAACCGGATACAATGATACAGGCGCTGCCCCGCCCAGGAGAGTGACTAGTAACCGGATACAATGATACAGACGCTGCCCCGCCCAGGAGAGTGACTAGTAACCGGATACAATGATACAGACGCTGCCCCGCCCAGGAGAGTGACTAGTAACCGGATACAATGATACAGACGCTGCCCCGCCCATGAGAGTGACTAGTAACCGGATACAGTGATACAGACGCTGCCCCGCCCAGGAGAGTGACTGGTAACCGGATACAATGATACAGACGCTGCACCACCCAGGAGAGTGACTAGTAGCCGGATGCAATGATACAGTGATACAGACGCTGCCCCGCCCAGGGGAGTGACTGGTAACCGGATACAATGATACAGACGCTGCCCCGCCCAGAAGAGTGACTGGTAACCGGATACAATGATACAGACGCTGCCCCGCCCAGGAGAGTGACTAGTAACCGGATACAATGATACAGACGCTGCCCCGCCCAGGAGAGTGACTAGTAACCGGATACAATGATACAGACGCTGCCCCGCCCAGGAGAGTGACTGGTAACCGGATACAATGATACAGACGCTGCCCCGCCCAGGAGAGTGACTGGTAACCGGATACAATGATACAGACGCTGCCCCGCCCAGAAGAGTGACTGGTAACCGGATACAATGATACAGACGCTGCCCCGCCCAGGAGAGTGAATGATACAGACGCTGCCCCGCCCAGAAGAGTGACTGGTAACCGGATACAATGATACAGACGCTGCCCCGCCCAGGAGAGTGACTAGTAACCGGATACAATGATACAGACGCTGCCCCGCCCAGGAGAGTGACTAGTAACCGGATACAATGATACAGACGCTGCCCCGCCCAGGAGAGTGACTGGTAACCGGATACAATGATACAGACGCTGCCCCGCCCAGGAGAGTGACTGGTAACCGGATACAATGATACAGACGCTGCCCCGCCCAGAAGAGTGACTGGTAACCGGATACAATGATACAGACGCTGCCCCGCCCAGGAGAGTGACTGGTAACCGGATACAATGATACAGACGCTGCCCCGCCCAGGAGAGTGACTAGTAACCGGATACAGTGATACAATGATACAGACGCTGCCCCGCCCAGGAGAGTGACTGGTAACCGGATACAATGATACAGCCGCTGCACCACCCAGGAGAGTGACTGGTAACCGGATACAATGATACAGTGATACAGACGCTGCCCCGCCCAGGAGAGTGACTAGTAACCGGATGCAATGATACAGACGCTGCCCCGCCCAGGAGAGTGACTAGTAACCGGATACAGTGATACAGACGCTGCCCCGCCCAGGGGAGGCTACCGATACCGGATACAATGATACAGCAGCTGCACCACCCAGGAGAGTGACTAGTAACCGGATACAATGATACAGACGCTGCCCCGCCCAGGAGAGTGACTAGTAACCGGATACAGTGATACAGACGCTGTCCCGCCCAGGAGAGTGACTGGTAACCGGATACAATGATACAGACGCTGCCCCGCCCAGGAGAGTGACTAGTAACCGGATACAATGATACAGACGCTGCCCCGCCCAGGAGAGTGACTGGTAACCGGATACAGTGATACAGACGCTGCCCCGCCCAGGAGAGTGACTAGTAACCGGATACAGTGATACAGACGCTGCCCCGCCCAGGAGAGTGACTGGTAACCGGATACAGTGATACAGACGCTGCCCCGCCCAGGAGAGTGACTAGTAACCGGATACAATGATACAGACGCTGCCCCGCCCAGGAGAGTGACTAGTAACCGGATGCAATGATACAGACGCTGCCCGCCCAGGAGAGTGACTAGTAACCGGATACAATGATACAGACGCTGCCCCGCCCAGAAGAGTGACTAGTAGCCGGATACAATGTTACAGACTGCCCCGCCCAGGGGAGGCTACCGATACCGGATACAGTGATACAGACGCTGCCCCGCCCAGGAGAGTGACTAGTAACCGGATACAATGTTACAGGCGCTGCCCCGCCCAGGAGAGTGACTGGTAACCGGATACAATGATACAAACGCTGCATCACCCAGGAGAGTGACTAGTAACCGGATACAATGATACAGACGCTGCCCCGCCCAGGAGAGTGACTAGTAACCGGATACAGTGATACAGACGCTGCCCCGCCCAGGAGAGTGACTGGTAACCGGATACAGTGATACAGACGCTGCCCCGCCCAGGAGAGTGACTAGTAACCGGATACAATGATACAGACGCTGCCCCGCCCAGGAGAGTGACTAGTAACCGGATGCAATGATACAGACGCTGCCCGCCCAGGAGAGTGACTAGTAACCGGATACAATGATACAGACGCTGCCCCGCCCAGAAGAGTGACTAGTAGCCGGATACAATGTTACAGACTGCCCCGCCCAGGGGAGGCTACCGATACCGGATACAGTGATACAGACGCTGCCCCGCCCAGGAGAGTGACTAGTAACCGGATACAATGTTACAGGCGCTGCCCCGCCCAGGAGAGTGACTGGTAACCGGATACAATGATACAAACGCTGCATCACCCAGGAGAGTGACTAGTAACCGGATACAATGATACAGACGCTGCCCCGCCCAGGAGAGTGACTAGTAACCGGATACAGTGATACAGACGCTGCCCCGCCCAGAAGAGTGACTGGTAACCGGATACAATGATACAGACGCTGCCCCGCCCAGGAGACTGACTTATGGTGCTACACGTGAAACAGACTCTAAACTGACCTTGACAGTTTTGTAGTTCTGGAAGAGTGAGCAGACTAAATGAAGTTATGAATGAAACTGCGAGCGCTTCCCTAGCAAGGCCATAATACAATAATCGTGAGGGAGCGTGAGGTCTCTGAGAAGAGTTGCACTTAATTCTGTCAGAGAAGGTAAAATCGGGACTACTTCAGCTGGCTGAGTTCTGTTACTAGGTGTTGTGTTAACCCGGCAGTCACTGGGGTATATTCTGTAACACGACTAACGGGGGGGGAGCTTTTTAGCCCCCCCCCCCTGGTATCTTAAGAACCAATGATCGCAGCGGGACGCGCAAGGCGGCATTCGAAAGCGCTCAATGAGATAACCCTAACGCAAACTGAAAAATTTCAAATTAAGGTCACATGTTAAGTCACGGTCAAGTCAAACGTCAAAATCGAGGTATTTGAGTTTATGGACAATACTTGCCATCCATGGCCTTCGATTGCGCCTATAATCACCCAAAGTGCTGTCAAAGGTATGATACATATCCCACATGAGCTAAAGTGAGATTGTTGGAAAAGATCAAGGTCAAGGTCAGGTCACAAAAGGTCACTACACACAAAATATCTACGAAAGTCATGCAGCACATGTTTTATGGATGCTTTTACACGTATAATTTGATAGTGGTAGTCATTTTACCACCTGACTTCATTTACGTGAAGTTAATGTCAAGTTCAGGTCAAGTTCAGGTCACTGAAGGTCAAAATTTGAAATTGATAAATCGGAATGAAAAAAGCATGTTTCTATCAATTTTATCTTTAAAAAACAGTGCTGGCATTTATTTGTCTGTATCCGGTCAATAAAAGCAAAAAAACGCAATTTCAAAATATGGCGTCATGATTTACCCATATGCCATGACAGTCAAAAAGATGATAGCATTTTGAAATTTGGTATGGCAGTTTCCCATATGTCGTTATCTGACATGTTTTCTGTTCTTTTCAATATCCTTGAAAAATTTGATTTTGTGAACATTTTTTTCAAAAAAAAATAAATATTTTGTTTTTTTAATTTTTGGGGTCAAAAACCAAAGTTTTCGCATTTTCGAGATAGCTGGTTTGTAGCCCTTGCAATTTTTTTTACCTTTTAGCGTTTTTCGATTGCATTTTGCTTCAAATGCGGCATTTGTACGGCCTGGCAAAGTTTAGCCGATTTTGGTGTCAAAATCGTGTTAAGTGACGTCACTGAATTCACTATATCTCGAAAAATTCTGACGAATTTTTCATTTTTTTCTTTAAAAAAGGTGTAAAAATGATGCCCGGAAAGGTACTGAAAGTTTAGCGTCGATATCTGCATTAGTTATTCAGATATTTATAATATTCCTGAGGGAGGGGGCTAAAAAAAGCCCCCCAGTGACTCGCGGGTTAAAGGCCCTAAATCGTCGTTGCGTTATGAATATTTGTCGTATGTTTGTATCTATCAAACGTCCTTGACGATGCGGCAACTCTTTGTTTTGCTGCCACCCAGCGCTGCTGACCTGTCTGTGTCTGGCTGTTGTGTGTCTGATGTCTGTCATCTGTGTCTCCTTTTCTTCAAACCAACTGCCCTGTAACAACCTCTCCAGTCCCCTGCTCTTTCCTGAATGCCTCCCCGACCCATTGTCTCCCCAGTCAACTGGTCTCACCGAGTGCCTTTCCAGCCCTCTGCCCTCACCGAGTGCCTTTCCAGCCCTCTGCCCTCACCGAGTGCCTTTCCAGCCCTCTGCCCTCACCGAGTGCCTTTCCAGCCCTCTGCCCTCACCGAGTGTCTTTCCAGCCCTCTGCCCTAACCGAGTGCCTTTCCAGCCCTCTGCCCTCACCGAGTGCCTTTCCAGCCCTCTGCCCTCACCGAGTGTCTTTCCAGCCCGCTGCCCTCACCGAGTGCCTTTCCAGCCCTCTGCCCTCACCGAGTGCCTTTCCAGCCCTCTGCCCTCACCGAGTGCCTTTCCAGCCCTCTGCCCTCACCGAGTGCCTTTCCAGCCCTCTGCCCTCACCGAGTGCCTTTCCAGCCCTCTGCCCTCACCGAGTGCCTTTCCAGCCCTCTGCCCTCACCGAGTGCCTTTCCAGCCCTCTGCCCTCACCGAGTGCCTTTCCAGCCCTCTGCCCTCACCGAGTGCCTTTCCAGCCCTCTGCCCTCACCGAGTGCCTTTCCAGCCCTCTGCCCTCACCGAGTGTCTTTCCAGCCCTCTGCCCTAACCGAGTGCCTTTCCAGCCCTCTGCCCTCACCGAGTGCCTTTCCAGCCCTCTGCCCTCACCGAGTGTCTTTCCAGCCCTCTGCCCTCACCGAGTGCCTTTCCAGCCCTCTGCCCTCACCGGGTGCCTTTCCAGCCCTCTGCCCTCACCGAGTGCCTTTCCAGCCCTCTGCCCTCACCGAGTGCCTTTCCAGCCCTCTGCCCTCACCGAGTGCCTTTCCAGCCCTCTGCCCTCACCGAGTGCCTTTCCAGCCCTCTGCCCTCACCGAGTGTCTTTCCAGCCCTCTGCCCTCACCGAGTGCCTTTCCAGCCCTCTGCCCTCACCGAGTGCCTTTCCAGCCCTCTGCCCTCACCGAGTGTCTTTCCAGCCCTCTGCCCTCACCGAGTGCCTTTCCAGCCCTCTACCCTCACCGAGTGCCTTTCCAGCCCTCTGCCCTCACCGAGTGCCTTTCCAGCCCTCTGCCCTCACCGAGTGCCTTTCCAGCCTTCTGCCCTCACCGAGTGCCTTTCCAGCCCCCTGCCCTCACCGAGTGCCTGTCCAGCCCTCTGCCCTTCTCTGGGTGTCTCTTCACTCCTGTGGTCTTCCCCGAGTGTCCTTCTAGTATCGTGCTCTTCTCAGAGTGTGTCCCTGTCCTTTGGTCATTCTTTGAATGCCTCCTCCCCAGTCCTCTGTCCTGTAAGTGCGCCGCCCTAGCGGGTGCCTCCCCAGGCCACTGTCCTGTGAGTGTGCCTCCCTAGCGAGTGTCTCCCCAGTCCACTGTCCTGTGGGTGCGCTTCCCTAGCGGGTGTCTCCCCAGTCCACTGTCCTGTGAGTGCGCCTCCCTAGCGGGTGTCTCCCCAGTCCACTGTCCTGTGAGTGCGCCTCCCTAGCGGGTGTCTCCCCAGTCCACTGTCCTGTGAGTGCGCCTCCCTAGCGGGTGTCTCCCCAGTCCACTGTCCTGTGAGTGCGCCTCCCTAGCGGGTGTCTCCCCAGGCCGCTGTCCTGTGAGTGCGCCTGCCTAGCGGGTGTCTCCCCAGTCCACTGTCCTGTGAGTGCGCCGCCCTAGCGGGTGCCTCCCCAGTCCACTGTCCTGTGAGTGCGCCTCCCTAGCGGGTGCCTCCCCAGGCCGCTGCATTAAACATACCTGCCGCCTCTTGTGCCGCAGAAAGCTCGGCTACGACTACGTAGACGGCGTGGTGGAGAAGCAGGACAAGTTTCTGAAGCGGATGGCGGGCATAGCTCGGCTGTATGTTGCGTTGCTGATCGCCAGGCCGCCGCAGTCCGCCCCCGCCCCCGCCCCCGCCGCGCGGCCGCCCGGCGTCAAACTTCTCTGGCGATGGCTGGCGACCACCGTCAATCTCGGTTCGTATTCCCGGCGACGCGGGGCAATTGGGGTTGAGCGGGAGTGTGGACGGTATGTTGTCGTTTACATGTTCATCATCGGTGCTATCCGTACCCCCTGTAGCTGTCCTGTCTGTCTGGGGTAATATTCTACGTTGTTTGCCTGGAGTTTTCTTAATGTGGGCTGGGTTGTCATGGTTTGTCTGTGCGTGGTTAGTATTGCACTGTCTGCTGTTTGCTTCTGGTTCAGCTCATCTTTATTTTCCCTTGGTAGGGCTTAATTGCATTACTGCTTGGTCTCCCTATGACGATGGCACTAGTATGTATCGACTGATGTGTTCTGCCTCCAACTTTCATGAATTCTCAACTCAGTAACGTAAGTAGCCCATGCTACAGGTTGTTTGTTTCTAAATGGCGTCTTTTCTCTCCTTTTGCGTCTGTCAGTAGCAAGTGCTGACGACAAAATGTATCATTTTGCCGCCCTGTCCACTGTAGCGCCATTAATTGTTTAGGTTTGATTTATAGATAAATTACTTATTTCATAATTATATTTCAATATTTAATGTATGAGTCTAGTAACTTCTTTTCCAAATAGGCATGCAAGCTATATAATTCATATAATATTGACGTAGTCGGCTTTATTTTATCTCAACATCAAGTAGAATGCGATGAAGCATCGCTTATTGCGATCGGTAATATAAAGAATACCGCCCGCTAGACTTGTGGAGCAATCCCCGTGATCCCCGATGTGGAGCTCTCCCGCCGCCGCCGCAGGCTCGGATCCCGCCCTCCAGCCATGAGTCGACTTACCTAGGCCGGTACCGGCCGGTTACCTCGGTGGAGCAATCCCTGTTCTGCTCTCTCGCCGCCGCAGGCTCGGATCCCGCCCTCCAGCCATGAGTCGACTTACCTAGACCAGTACCGGCTCTACACCCACTCCCAAGCGGAGCGGATTGGCCTATTTCATTAGTATTGTAGCCGCAGGGAGCACTCTTGGATGAGGCTTCTTCGTTATAATGCTGCTGTACTGCAGTTATTTCCGCATATGCATTTGCCGAATGTAGTATGACATGCAATTGAGTTTCATTCGCGTTTTGCTGGTCTGTCCTGTAATGTAATTGTCCAGTAATCAGGTAAGTAATTACATTTTTTTTTTTAACGGTGTTTGCTGACGATTCGAGCAGTGGCGAGCACGTTGCTCTGAAAAGTAGTTCGGTTCGTTACTCAAGGAGGTTATTTTAGTCCGTTATTCCGTTAATTTTGTATACAAACAGTTCGCAAATCAGTACTGCGACTCCCCTATATTCACCTCTGAGAATACCAGCATGTTTCTCCTTCTCGAAAGTTAACTGAGTCATCAGGAAATGGTACCCAAGCGCCGCCGTGAGCGAGCCAAAAGGTTAGGCGAGTTTACGTATGGCTAGGTAGGTCAGGTTAGATCAGCTCATGTCAAACTTAACACAACTATGCATTCGGCCCTGGCGAAAACCTCGGGAGGAAGATGCATGGATTCGTAAATGCCACCTGCTGACATTCAAATAGAGAGGTGTGGGCCTAGGGTTGGCAGTATGATTGGGCTTTGTAGCACGGGCCAATTTATTGAAATATAGGCAGAACCGGCGAGCCTAGGTAGCAAGGCCAACATTATTGAAGGACCATTAATCCTGCTGCAAAGACAGAGTAGTGTGTAGCACTACCTACCCACCATTTACCTACCTGCCCATCATTATTGAAGGACAATTAAGCCCGCTACAAAGACAGAGTAGTGTGTAGCACTACCTACCCACCATTTACCTACCTACCCATCATTATTGAAGGACAATTAAGCCCGCTACAAAGACAGAGTAGTGTGTAGCACTACCTACCCACCATTTACCTACCTGCCCATCATTATTGAAGGACAATTAAGCCCGCTACAAAGACAGAGTAGTGTGTAGCACTACCTACCCACCATTTACCTACCTGCCCATCATTATTGAAGGACAATTAAGCCCGCTACAAAGACAGAGTAGTGTGTAGCACTACCTACCCACCATTTACCTACCTGCCCATCATTATTGAAGGACAATAAAGCCCGCTACAAAGACAGACAGAGTAGTGTGTAGCACTACCTACCCACCATTTACCTACCTACCCATCATTATTGAAGGACAATTAAGCCCGCTACAAAGACAGACAGAGTAGTGTGTAGCACTACCTACCCACCATTTACCTACCTACCCATCATTATTGAAGGACAATTAAGCCCGCTACAAAGACAGAGTAGTGTGTAGCACTACCTACCCACCATTTACCTACCTGCCCATCATTATTGAAGGACAATTAAGCCCGCTACAAAGACAGACAGAGTAGTGTGTAGCACTACCTACCCACCATTTACCTACCTACCCATCATTATTGAAGGACAATTAAGCCCGCTACAAAGACAGAGTAGTGTGTAGCACTACCTACCCACCATTTACCTACCTGCCCATCATTATTGAAGGACAATTAAGCCCGCTACAAAGACAGAGTAGTGTGTAGCACTACCTACCCACCATTTACCTACCTGCCCATCATTATTGAAGGACAATAAAGCCCGCTACAAAGACAGAGTAGTGTGTAGCACTACCTACCCACCATTTACCTACCTGCCCATCATTATTGAAGGACAATTAAGCCCGCTACAAAGACAGTAGTGTGTAGCACTACCTACCCACCATTTACCTACCTACCCATCATTATTGAAGGACCGCTGCAAAGACAGAGTAGTGTGTAGCACTACCTACCCACCATTTACCTACCTGCCCATCATTATTGAAGGACAATTAAGCCCGCTACAAAGACAGAGTAGTGTGTAGCACTACCTACCCACCATTTACCTACCTGCCCATCATTATTGAAGGACAATAAAGCCCGCTACAAAGACAGACAGAGTAGTGTGTAGCACTACCTACCCACCATTTACCTACCTACCCATCATTATTGAAGGACAATTAAGCCCGCTACAAAGACAGACAGAGTAGTGTGTAGCACTACCTACCCACCATTTACCTACCTACCCATCATTATTGAAGGACAATTAAGCCCGCTACAAAGACAGAGTAGTGTGTAGCACTACCTACCCACCATTTACCTACCTGCCCATCATTATTGAAGGACAATTAAGCCCGCTACAAAGACAGACAGAGTAGTGTGTAGCACTACCTACCCACCATTTACCTACCTACCCATCATTATTGAAGGACAATTAAGCCCGCTACAAAGACAGAGTAGTGTGTAGCACTACCTACCCACCATTTACCTACCTACCCATCATTATTGAAGGACCGCTGCAAAGACAGAGTAGTGTGTAGCACTACCTACCCACCATTTACCTACCTGCCCATCATTATTGAAGGACAATTAAGCCCGCTACAAAGACAGAGTAGTGTGTAGCACTACCTACCCACCATTTACCTACCTGCCCATCATTATTGAAGGACAATAAAGCCCGCTACAAAGACAGACAGAGTAGTGTGTAGCACTACCTACCCACCATTTACCTACCTACCCATCATTATTGAAGGACAATTAAGCCCGCTACAAAGACAGACAGAGTAGTGTGTAGCACTACCTACCCACCATTTACCTACCTACCCATCATTATTGAAGGACAATTAAGCCCGCTACAAAGACAGAGTAGTGTGTAGCACTACCTACCCACCATTTACCTACCTGCCCATCATTATTGAAGGACAATTAAGCCCGCTACAAAGACAGACAGAGTAGTGTGTAGCACTACCTACCCACCATTTACCTACCTACCCATCATTATTGAAGGACAATTAAGCCCGCTACAAAGACAGAGTAGTGTGTAGCACTACCTACCCACCATTTACCTACCTGCCCATCATTATTGAAGGACAATTAAGCCCGCTACAAAGACAGAGTAGTGTGTAGCACTACCTACCCACCATTTACCTACCTGCCCATCATTATTGAAGGACAATAAAGCCCGCTACAAAGACAGAGTAGTGTGTAGCACTACCTACCCACCATTTACCTACCTGCCCATCATTATTGAAGGACAATTAAGCCCGCTACAAAGACAGAGTAGTGTGTAGCACTACCTACCCACCATTTACCTACCTGCCCATCATTATTGAAGGACAATTAAGCCCGCTACAAAGACAGAGTAGTGTGTAGCACTACCTACCCACCATTTACCTACCTACCCATCATTATTGAAGGACAATTAAGCCCGCTACAAAGACAGAGTAGTGTGTAGCACTACCTACCCACCATTTACCTACCTACCCATCATTATTGAAGGACAATTAAGCCCGCTACAAAGACAGAGTAGTGTGTAGCACTACCTACCCACCATTTACCTACCTGCCCATCATTATTGAAGGACAATTAAGCCCGCTACAAAGACAGAGTAGTGTGTAGCACTACCTACCCACCATTTACCTACCTGCCCATCATTATTGAAGGACAATTAAGCCCGCTACAAAGACAGAGTAGCGTGTAGCACTACCTACCCACCATTTACCTACCTACCCATCATTATTGAAGGACAATTTAGCCCGCTACAAAGACAGAGTAGCGTGTAGCACTACCTTCCCACCATTTACCTACCTACCCATCATTATTGAAGGACAATTAAGCCCGCTACAAAGACAGAGTAGCGTGTAGCACTACCTACCCACCATTTACCTACCTACCCATCATTATTGAAGGACCGCTACAAAGACAGAGTAGTGTGTAGCACTACCTACCCACCATTTACCTACCTACCCATCATTATTGAAGGACAATTAAGCCCGCTACAAAGACAGAGTAGTGTGTAGCACTACCTACCCACCATTTACCTACCTGCCCATCATTATTGAAGGACAATTAAGCCCGCTACAAAGACAGAGTAGTGTGTAGCACTACCTACCCACCATTTACCTACCTGCCCATCATTATTGAAGGACAATTAAGCCCGCTACAAAGACAGAGTAGTGTGTAGCACTACCTACCCACCATTTACCTACCTACCCATCATTATTGAAGGACAATTAAGCCCGCTACAAAGACAGAGTAGTGTGTAGCACTACCTACCCACCATTTACCTACCTGCCCATCATTATTGAAGGACAATTAAGCCCGCTACAAAGACAGAGTAGTGTGTAGCACTACCTACTACCCACCATTTACCTACCTACCCATCATTATTGAAGGACAATTAAGCCCGCTACAAAGACAGAGTAGTGTGTAGCACTACCTACCCACCATTTACCTACCTGCCCATCATTATTGAAGGACAATTAAGCCCGCTACAAAGACAGAGTAGTGTGTAGCACTACCTACTACCCACCATTTACCTACCTACCCATCATTATTGAAGGACAATTAAGCCCGCTACAAAGACAGAGTAGTGTGTAGCACTACCTACCCACCATTTACCTACCTGCCCATCATTATTGAAGGACAATTAAGCCCGCTACAAAGACAGAGTAGTGTGTAGCACTACCTACTACCCACCATTTACCTACCTACCCATCATTATTGAAGGACAATTAAGCCCGCTACAAAGACAGTAGTGTGTAGCACTACCTACCCACCATTTACCTACCTATCCATCATTATTGAAGGACAATTAAGCCCGCTACAAAGACAGAGTAGTGTGTAGCACTACCTACCCACCATTTACCTACCTGCCCATCATTATTGAAGGACAATTAAGCCCGCTACAAAGACAGAGTAGTATGTAGCACTACCTACCCACCATTTACCTACCTACCCATCATTATTGAAGGACAATTAAGCCCGCTACAAAGACAGAGTAACGTGTAGCACTACCTACCCACCATTTACATACCTACCCATCATTATTGAAGGACAATTAAGCCCGCTACAAAGACAGAGTAGCGTGTAGCACTACCTACCCACCATTTACCTACCTACCCATCATTATTGAAGGACCGCTACAAAGACAGAGTAGTGTGTAGCACTACCTACCCACCATTTACCTACCTACCCATCATTATTGAAGGACAATAAAGCCCGCTACAAAGACAGAGTAGTGTGTAGCACTACCTACCCACCATTTACCTACCTACCCATCATTATTGAAGGACAATTAAGCCCGCTACAAAGACAGAGTAGTGTGTAGCACTACCTACTACCCACCATTTACCTACCTGCCCATCATTATTGAAGGACAATTAAGCCCGCTACAAAGACAGAGTAGTGTGTAGCACTACCTACCCACCATTTACCTACCTACCCATCATTATTGAAGGACAATTAAGCCCGCTACAAAGACAGAGTAGCGTGTAGCACTACCTACCCACCATTTACCTACCTACCCATCATTATTGAAGGACAATTAAGCCCGCTACAAAGACAGAGTAGTGTGTAGCACTACCTACCCACCATTTACTATAACTATTTACCGAGAACTGTTAAAGCTCTGTCTACTTTCTGCTATTAAACATTGTCAGAGGTTCTGTCTAATTTAGAAGTGCGGTGAAGAAAATTTGACTTGCTTCCTTTAGCCGCTAGGAAGAGGCCATCTGAGCTCACTACTCACGTGCCGTAACTATACAGTCACTCTGGGCTGGTTCCATATCATGGTCGCTCTACAAACAAAAAAGCATGTAAAAGTGACCTAGTGACCTCAGTCTCCTCTGCACATCATGGTCCATCAAACCGAAAGTAACGGGGTAACGTAACTGGCTATATTGTTACGTGACGGATATACCTCGGTCCGTTATATTTAAAACAACGAGTCCGTTACTCCGTTACTAAAACAAAGTAGTGTCGTTAGTATCAGAGTAACGGGGAAACGAAAGCTGCCCATCGCTGGTTTCAGGCTAATGAAAACGTAGAATGTGGCTCACTTGAACGCTGTGATCGTGATGAAGCCTTACTGCTATATTTATGTTGTGTTGCTTCATAATCCACAAATACACCTGTATCTGTTGTAACTGGTGTATTTATAGCGTATACATGGTGTAGTGCTGTGCTGTCTGCGCTCCGTGTGGCTTAACACCGTGCCTCCATGTCTCGCTGTCTCGGCAGAGCCCCGTGCCGACATCACGGCGTCTATCCTTTTGGACGTGCTGGAGGTGTGTGGCTCCACCCTGTCGGCCCTGTACGGCACCCAGTTCATCAAGCTGGTGCGACTGATCAGCACGCGCTACCTGCCGCGCGTACAGCAGGTGAGCTCTCACCCACTGGCGGTCTTAGACCTAGACTTTGGCTGAAATAATCCACAATAAGACACTAGAGAAAACGTGGAAGAAGTCCCTATAGACAGAAGTCCACAGGCTTTCACGTTTACGGTTCCACGTCATACGAAACGAACACGTCAGGCATCTCGTTTGACACACGGCAAGTCACGCACACACAGGTACAGTAGCTTAGTATGTCAAGGCGACAGCTATGCGGGGTGAGAGGTTGTTCTCATTACATGAGAGCAATCTCGAGTGCGCAATGCTCGTGGACTGACAGGACGACCAACAGACTGTCATACCAGTAACAGCCTGCGTCAGAACGGCAACGGATGCTTGCAGCAAATTCATTTAGAAATTCCGGCAGAAATGTAATTCCTCCTCCCGCATAGCTGTCGCCTTGACTTGCTTAGCTGCTTCTCAGAAATGCAGTGGTCCTTCGTGAGTATGCATACCGGGTTAACACCGTCGAATGCAATTGTTGGAATCGAGTCCAAGGCCGCCGAAGTGACTCTCTTAAAGCTCACTTAGTCACGAAGCTCACTGCCAGAAAACACACGGTTGCTGTCATACTTGACATTCGGAGGTAGTACCGGAAGGAGGGGAGAGGGTGGAGAGCCCTAGCGCGAAAGCCACTCTCCGGCGCAGCTCGCGGGAGCCACTGTTTGGTCGTGTGGGGTATGGAGTTTGGTAGAGATCGTGTTTATGTTGGGGGTTACGGAGCGCTGGTTAGGAGTCCTGTTAAGCTGTGGGTGGGGTTAATGCAGCTGGTTTGGTAGAGATCGTGTTTATGTTGAGGGTTACGGAGCGCTGGTTAGGAGTCATGTTAAGCTGTGGGTGGGGTTAATGCAGCTGGTTTGGTAGAGATCGTGTTTATGTTGAGGGTTACGGAGCGCTGGTTAGGAGTCATGTTAAGCTGTGGGTGGGGTTAATGCAGCTGGTTTGGTAGAGATGGTGTTTATGTTGGGGGTTACGGAGCGCTGGTTAGGAGTCATGTTAAGCTGTGGGTGGAGTTAATGCAGCTGGTTTGGTAGAGATGGTGTTTATGTTGGGGGTTACGGAGCGCTGGTTAGGAGTCATGTTAAGCTGGTTTGGTAGAGATCGTGTTTATGTTGAGGGTTACGGAGCGCTGGTTAGGAGTCATGTTAAGCTGTGGGTGGAGTTAATGCAGCTGGTTTGGTAGAGATCGTGTTTATGTTGGGGGTTACGGAGCGCTGGTTAGGAGTCATGTTAAGCTGTGGGTGGGGTTAATGCAGCTGGTTTGGTAGAGATCGTGTTTATGTTGGGGTTACGGAGCGCTGGTTAGGAGTCATGTTAAGCTGTGGGTGGGGTTAATGCAGCTGGTTTGGTAGAGATGGTGTTTATGTTGGGGGTTACGGAGCGCTGGTTAGGAGTCATGTTAAGCTGTGGGTGGGGTTAATGCAGCTGGTTTGGTAGAGATCGTGTGTATGTTGGGGGTTACGGAGCGCTGGTTAGGAGTCATGTTAAGCTGTGGGTGGGGTTAATGCAGCTGGTTTGGTAGAGATGGTGTTTATGTTGGGGGTTACGGAGCGCTGGTTAGGAGTCATGTTAAGCTGTGGGTGGGGTTAATGCAGCTGGTTTGGTAGAGATCGTGTTTATGTTGGGGGTTACGGAGCGCTGGTTAGGAGTCATATTAAGCTGTGGGTGGGGTTAATGCAGCTGGTTTGGTAGAGATCGTGTTTATGTTGGGGGTTACGGAGCGCTGGTTAGGAGTCATGTTAAGCTGTGGGTGGGGTTAATGCAGCTGGTTTGGTATATATCGTGTTATGTTGGGGGTTACGGAGCGCTGGTTAGGAGTCATGTTAAGCTGTGGGTGGGGTTAATGCAGCTGGTTTGGTAGAGATCGTGTTTATGTTGGGGGTTACGGAGCGCTGGTTAGGAGTCATGTTAAGCTGTGGGTGGGGTTAATGCAGCTGGTTTGGTAGAGATCGTGTTTATGTTGGGGGTTACGGAGCGCTGGTTAGGAGTCATGTTAAGTTGTGGGTGGGGTTAATGCAGCTGGTTTGGTATATATCGTGTTTATGTTGGGGGTTACGGAGCGCTGGTTAGGAGTCCTGTTAAGCTGTGGGTGGGGTTAATGCAGCTGGTTTGGTAGAGATGGTGTTTATGTTGGGGGTTACGGAGCGCTGGTTAGGAGTCCTGTTAAGCTGTGGGTGGGGTTAATACAGCTGGTTTGGTAGAGATGGTGTTTATGTTGGGGGTTACGGAGCGCTGGTTAGGAGTCATGTTAAGCTGTGGGTGGAGTTAATACAGCTGGTTTGGTAGAGATGGTGTTTATGTTGGGGGTTACGGAGCGCTGGTTAGGAGTCATGTTAAGCTGTGGGTGGGGTTAATGCAGCTGGTTTGGTAGAGATGGTGTTTATGTTGGGGGTTACGGAGCGCTGGTTAGGAGTCATGTTAAGCTGTGGGTGGGGTTAATGCAGCTGGTTTGGTAGAGATGGTGTTTATGTTGGGGGTTACGGAGCGCTGGTTAGGAGTCATGTTAAGCTGTGGGTGGGGTTAATGCAGCTGGTTTGGTAGAGATCGTGTTTATGTTGGGGGTTACGGAGCGCTGGTTAGGAGTCCTGTTAAGCTGTGGGTGGGGTTAATGCAGCTGGTTTGGTAGAGATCGTGTTTATGTTGGGGGTTACGGAGCGCTGGTTAGGAGTCATGTTAAGCTGTGGGTGGTGTTAATGCAGCTGGTTTGGTAGAGATGGTGTTTATGTTGGGGGTTACGGAGCGCTGGTTAGGAGTCATGTTAAGCTGTGGGTGGGGTTAATGCAGCTGGTTTGGTAGAGATCGTGTTTATGTTGGGGGTTACGGAGCGCTGGTTAGGAGTCCTGTTAAGCTGTGGGTGGGGTTAATGCAGCTGGTTTGGTAGAGATGGTGTTTATGTTGGGGGTTACGGAGCGCTGGTTAGGAGTCATGTTAAGCTGTGGGTGGAGTTAATGCAGCTGGTTTGGTAGAGATGGTGTTTATGTTGGGGGTTACGGAGCGCTGGTTAGGAGTCATGTTAAGCTGTGGGTGGGGTTAATGCAGCTGGTTTGGTAGAGATGGTGTTTATGTTGGGGGTTACGGAGCGCTGGTTAGGAGTCATGTTAAGCTGTGGGTGGAGTTAATGCAGCTGGTTTGGTAGAGATGGTGTTTATGTTGGGGGTTACGGAGCGCTGGTTAGGAGTCATGTTAAGCTGTGGGTGGGGTTAATGCAGCTGGTTTGGTAGAGATGGTGTTTATGTTGGGGGTTACGGAGCGCTGGTTAGGAGTCATGTTAAGCTGTGGGTGGAGTTAATGCAGCTGGTTTGGTAGAGATGGTGTTTATGTTGGGGGTTACGGAGCGCTGGTTAGGAGTCCTGTTAAGCTGTGGGTGGGGTTAATGCAGCTGGTTTGGTAGAGATCGTGTTTATGTTGGGGGTTACGGAGCGCTGGTTAGGAGTCATGTTAAGCTGTGGGTGGGGTTAATGCAGCTGGTTTGGTAGAGATGGTGTTTATGTTGGGGGGTTACGGAGCGCTGGTTAGGAGTCATGTTAAGCTGTGGGTGGGGTTAATGCAGCTGGTTTGGTAGAGATGGTGTTTATGTTGGGGGTTACGGAGCGCTGGTTAGGAGTCATGTTAAGCTGTGGGTGGGGTTAATGCAGCTGGTTTGGTAGAGATCGTGTTTATGTTGAGGGTTACGGAGCGCTGGTTAGGAGTCATGTTAAGCTGTGGGTGGGGTTAATGCAGCTGGTTTGGTAGAGATCGTGTTTATGTTGGGGGTTACGGAGCGCTGGTTAGGAGTCATGTTAAGCTGTGGGTGGGGTTAATGCAGCTGGTTTGGTAGAGATCGTGTTTATGTTGGGGGTTACGGAGCGCTGGTTAGGAGTCATGTTAAGCTGTGGGTGGTGTTAATGCAGCTGGTTTGGTAGAGATGGTGTTTATGTTGGGGGTTACGGAGCGCTGGTTAGGAGTCATGTTAAGCTGTGGGTGGGGTTAATGCAGCTGGTTTGGTAGAGATGGTGTTTATGTTGGGGGTTACGGAGCGCTGGTTAGGAGTCATGTTAAGCTGTGGGTGGGGTTAATGCAGCTGGTTTGGTAGAGATGGTGTTTATGTTGGGGGTTACGGAGCGCTGGTTAGGAGTCATGTTAAGCTGTGGGTGGGGTTAATGCAGCTGGTTTGGTAGAGATCGTGTTTATGTTGGGGGTTACGGAGCGCTGGTTAGGAGTCATGTTAAGCTGTGGGTGGAGTTAATGCAGCTGGTTTGGTAGAGATCGTGTTTATGTTGGGGTTACGGAGCGCTGGTTAGGAGTCGTGTTAAGCTGTGGGTGGGGTTAATGCAGCTGGTTTGGTAGAGATGGTGTTTATGTTGGGGGTTACGGAGCGCTGGTTAGGAGTCATGTTAAGCTGTGGGTGGGGTTAATGCAGCTGGTTTGGTAGAGATCGTGTTTATGTTGGGGGTTACGGAGCGCTGGTTAGGAGTCATGTTAAGCTGTGGGTGGGGTTAATGCAGCTGGTTTGGTAGAGATCGTGTTTATGTTGGGGGTTACGGAGCGCTGGTTAGGAGTCATGTTAAGCTGTGGGTGGGGTTAATGCAGCTGGTTTGGTAGAGATGGTGTTTATGTTGGGGGTTACGGAGCGCTGGTTAGGAGTCATGTTAAGCTGTGGGTGGGGTTAATGCAGCTGGTTTGGTAGAGATCGTGTTTATGTTGGGGGTTACGGAGCGCTGGTTAGGAGTCATGTTAAGCTGTGGGTGGGGTTAATGCAGCTGGTTTGGTAGAGATGGTGTTTATGTTGGGGTTACGGAGCGCTGGTTAGGAGTCATGTTAAGCTGTGGGTGGGGTTAATGCAGCTGGTTTGGTAGAGATGGTGTTTATGTTGGGGGTTACGGAGCGCTGGTTAGGAGTCATGTTAAGCTGTGGGTGGGGTTAATGCAGCTGGTTTGGTAGAGATCGTGTTTATGTTGGGGGTTACGGAGCGCTGGTTAGGAGTCATGTTAAGCTGTGGGTGGAGTTAATGCAGCTGGTTTGGTATATATCGTGTTTATGTTGAGGGTTACGGAGCGCTGGTTAGGAGTCATGTTAAGCTGTGGGTGGGGTTAATGCAGCTGGTTTGGTAGAGATCGTGTTTATGTTGGGGGTTACGGAGCGCTGGTTAGGAGTCATGTTAAGCTGTGGGTGGGGTTAATGCAGCTGGTTTGGTAGAGATGGTGTTTATGTTGGGGGTTACGGAGCGCTGGTTAGGAGTCATGTTAAGCTGTGGGTGGGGTTAATGCAGCTGGTTTGGTAGAGATCGTGTTTATGTTGGGGGTTACGGAGCGCTGGTTAGGAGTCATGTTAAGCTGTGGGTGGGGTTAATGCAGCTGGTTTGGTAGAGATCGTGTGTATGTTGAGGGTTACGGAGCGCTGGTTAGGAGTCATGTTAAGCTGTGTGTGGGGTTAATGCAGCTGGTTTGGTAGAGATCGTGTTTATGTTGGGGGTTACGGAGCGCTGGTTAGGAGTCATGTTAAGCTGTGGGTGGGGTTAATGCAGCTGGTTTGGTAGAGATCGTGTGTATGTTGGGGGTTACGGAGCGCTGGTTAGGAGTCATGTTAAGCTGTGGGTGGGGTTAATGCAGCTGGTTTGGTAGAGATGGTGTTTATGTTGGGGTTACGGAGCGCTGGTTAGGAGTCATGTTAAGCTGTGGGTGGGGTTAGTGCAGCTGGTTTGGTAGAGATCGTGTTTATGTTGGGGGTTACGGAGCGCTGGTTAGGAGTCATGTTAAGCTGTGGGTGGGGTTAATGCAGCTGGTTTGGTAGAGATCGTGTTTATGTTGGGGTTACGGAGCGCTGGTTAGGAGTCATGTTAAGCTGTGGGTGGGGTTAATGCAGCTGGTTTGGTAGAGATCGTGTTTATGTTGGGGGTTACGGAGCGCTGGTTAGGAGTCATGTTAAGCTGTGGGTGGGGTTAATGCAGCTGGTTTGGTAGAGATGGTGTTTATGTTGGGGGTTACGGAGCGCTGGTTAGGAGTCATGTTAAGCTGTGGGTGGGGTTAATGCAGCTGGTTTGGTAGAGATCGTGTTTATGTTGGGGGTTACGGAGCGCTGGTTAGGAGTCATGTTAAGCTGTGGGTGGGGTTAATGCAGCTGGTTTGGTAGAGATGGTGTTTATGTTGGGGGTTACGGAGCGCTGGTTAGGAGTCATGTTAAGCTGTGGGTGGAGTTAATGCAGCTGGTTTGGTAGAGATGGTGTTTATGTTGGGGGTTACGGAGCGCTGGTTAGGAGTCATGTTAAGCTGTGGGTGGAGTTAATGCAGCTGGTTTGGTAGAGATCGTGTTTATGTTGGGGGTTACGGAGCGCTGGTTAGGAGTCATGTTAAGCTGTGGGTGGGGTTAATGCAGCTGGTTTGGTAGAGATCGTGTTTATGTTGGGGGTTACGGAGCGCTGGTTAGGAGTCCTGTTAAGCTGTGGGTGGGGTTAATGCAGCTGGTTTGGTAGAGATCGTGTTTATGTTGGGGGTTACGGAGCGCTGGTTAGGAGTCATGTTAAGCTGTGGGTGGGGTTAATGCAGCTGGTTTGGTAGAGATGGTGTTTATGTTGGGGGTTACGGACCGCTGGTTAGGAGTCCTGTTAAGCTGTGGGTGGAGTTAATGCAGCTGGTTTGGTAGAGATGGTGTTTATGTTGGGGGTTACGGAGCGCTGGTTAGGAGTCATGTTAAGCTGTGGGTGGGGTTAATGCAGCTGGTTTGGTAGAGATGGTGTTTATGTTGGGGGTTACGGAGCGCTGGTTAGGAGTCATGTTAAGCTGTGGGTGGAGTTAATGCAGCTGGTTTGGTATATATCGTGTTTATGTTGAGGGTTACGGAGCGCTGGTTAGGAGTCATGTTAAGCTGTGGGTGGGGTTAATGCAGCTGGTTTGGTAGAGATCGTGTTTATGTTGGGGGTTACGGAGCGCTGGTTAGGAGTCATGTTAAGCTGTGGGTGGGGTTAATGCAGCTGGTTTGGTAGAGATCGTGTTTATGTTGAGGGTTACGGAGCGCTGGTTAGGAGTCCTGTTAAGCTGTGGGTGGGTTTAATGCAGCTGGTTTGGTAGAGATGGTGTTTATGTTGGGGGTTACGGAGCGCTGGTTAGGAGTCATGTTAAGCTGTGGGTGGAGTTAATGCAGCTGGTTTGGTATATATCGTGTTTATGTTGAGGGTTACGGAGCGCTGGTTAGGAGTCATGTTAAGCTGTGGGTGGGGTTAATGCAGCTGGTTTGGTAGAGATCGTGTTTATGTTGAGGGTTACGGAGCGCTGGTTAGGAGTCCTGTTAAGCTGTGGGTGGAGTTAATGCAGCTGGTTTGGTAGAGATGGTGTTTATGTTGGGGGTTACGGAGCGCTGGTTAGGAGTCATGTTAAGCTGTGGGTGGAGTTAATGCAGCTGGTTTGGTAGAGATGGTGTTTATGTTGGGGGTTACGGAGCGCTGGTTAGGAGTCATGTTAAGCTGTGGGTGGGGTTAATGCAGCTGGTTTGGTAGAGATCGTGTTTATGTTGGGGGTTACGGAGCGCTGGTTAGGAGTCCTGTTAAGCTGTGGGTGGGGTTAATGCAGCTGGTTTGGTAGAGATCGTGTTTATGTTGGGGGTTACGGAGCGCTGGTTAGGAGTCATGTTAAGCTGTGGGTGGAGTTAATGCAGCTGGTTTGGTATATATCGTGTTTATGTTGAGGGTTACGGAGCGCTGGTTAGGAGTCATGTTAAGCTGTGGGTGGGGTTAATGCAGCTGGTTTGGTAGAGATCGTGTTTATGTTGGGGGTTACGGAGCGCTGGTTAGGAGTCATGTTAAGCTGTGGGTGGGGTTAATGCAGCTGGTTTGGTAGAGATCGTGTTTATGTTGAGGGTTACGGAGCGCTGGTTAGGAGTCCTGTTAAGCTGTGGGTGGGTTTAATGCAGCTGGTTTGGTAGAGATCGTGTTTATGTTGGGGGTTACGGAGCGCTGGTTAGGAGTCCTGTTAAGCTGTGGGTGGGGTTAATGCAGCTGGTTTGGTAGAGATGGTGTTTATGTTGGGGGTTACGGAGCGCTGGTTAGGAGTCCTGTTAAGCTGTGGGTGGGGTTAATGCAGCTGGTTTGGTAGAGATGGTGTTTATGTTGGGGGTTACGGAGCGCTGGTTAGGAGTCATGTTAAGCTGTGGGTGGGGTTAATGCAGCTGGTTTGGTAGAGATCGTGTTTATGTTGGGGGTTACGGAGCGCTGGTTAGGAGTCATGTTAAGCTGTGGGTGGGGTTAATGCAGCTGGTTTGGTAGAGATCGTGTTTATGTTGGGGGTTACGGAGCGCTGGTTAGGAGTCATGTTAAGCTGTGGGTGGGGTTAATGCAGCTGGTTTGGTAGAGATCGTGTTTATGTTGGGGGTTACGGAGCGCTGGTTAGGAGTCCTGTTAAGCTGTGGGTGGGGTTAATGCAGCTGGTTTGGTAGAGATGGTGTTTATGTTGGGGGTTACGGAGCGCTGGTTAGGAGTCCTGTTAAGCTGTGGGTGGGGTTAATGCAGCTGGTTTGGTAGAGATGGTGTTTATGTTGGGGGTTACGGAGCGCTGGTTAGGAGTCATGTTAAGCTGTGGGTGGGGTTAATGCAGCTGGTTTGGTAGAGATGGTGTTTATGTTGGGGGTTACGGAGCGCTGGTTAGGAGTCATGTTAAGCTGTGGGTGGGGTTAATGCAGCTGGTTTGGTAGAGATCGTGTTTATGTTGGGGGTTACGGAGCGCTGGTTAGGAGTCATGTTAAGCTGTGGGTGGGGTTAATGCAGCTGGTTTGGTAGAGATCGTGTTTATGTTGGGGGTTACGGAGCGCTGGTTAGGAGTCCTGTTAAGCTGTGGGTGGGGTTAATGCAGCTGGTTTGGTAGAGATCGTGTTTATGT
Source organism: Chirona hameri (assembly GCA_036785665.1). Classification (NCBI taxonomy): domain Eukaryota; kingdom Metazoa; phylum Arthropoda; class Thecostraca; order Balanomorpha; family Balanidae; genus Chirona; species Chirona hameri. The sequence continues at coordinate 48,249 of JAXIVJ010000307.1, read as the reverse complement.
TGAGGGTTACGGAGCGCTGGTTAGGAGTCCTGTTAAGCTGTGGGTGGGTTTAATGCAGCTGGTTTGGTAGATATCGTGTTTATGTTGGGGGTTACGGAGCGCTGGTTAGGAGTCCTGTTAAGCTGTGGGTGGGGTTAATGCAGCTGGTTTGGTAGAGATCGTGTTTATGTTGGGGGTTACGGAGCGCTGGTTAGGAGTCATGTTAAGCTGTGGGTGGGGTTAATGCAGCTGGTTTGGTAGAGATCGTGTGTATGTTGGGGGTTACGGAGCGCTGGTTAGGAGTCCTGTTAAGCTATGGGTGGAGTTAAAGCAGCTGGTTTGGTAGAGATCGTGTTTATGTTGGGGGTTACGGAGCGCTGGTTAGGAGTCCTGTTAAGCTGTGGGTGGGGTTATTACAGCTGGTTTGGTAGAGATCGTGTTTATGTTGGGGGTTACGGAGCGCTGGTTAGGAGTCCCGTTAAAGGGAAATAATGACCTTTTGATTTTGTTAGCAACAATTTCTTAGGCTACCGCTATGGTTTTAAAATTATTGTATTTAAATTTAAGAATTAAATAAAATTATTCCCAAATTCGAAGTTGTAAGTTTGGGAAAAATACAAAACAAGTACCTTGTGTACTTCATGAAGGTCATTGACAAATTCGCCCTTCCCTACCATTGTTTACATCGATTGCGGCATTTTTGGAGGCTCTGTGACATTTCCGATCAAACTGAGCGCTGCTCGGACACACGCTAGTAGCGCTTTCGTTCTCCATGGCAACCAGGCGTCAGCCAATCAAAAGCCAGAAGGAATACGTTCTGGCTTTTCATTGGTTCACGCCTGGTTGCCATGGAGAACGAAAGCGCTACTAGCAACAACTCGCCACAATGGTTAAGTGCGCCGAGAAGCATGACAATGCTTTGTAAACAAATCGCCGACGCTAAATAGGTCTCCGTCGATGTGCATCGATGAGCTTCCGATTTAATTGCCAGTTTTGTGTTATTGTTTGTTAGTTTTTTGGGGGAAAATTATTATTTTTCATGATAATATAAAGCATAGTGTTATATACAGCCACAGACAAATTATACAATACTCCTAATGTTGAAAACAAATGATTTTTTTTTCTCTCACAAATTGAGGGTCGCAACCACTAACTATGCCGCCGTTGATGTGCATCGATGAGCTTCCGACTTTATTTCCACTTTTTCCAATCGCTGTTAGTTTTAGAAGATCGCCGGGCATATAATCACAACAAGCAGAACGCACAATATATTTTCCACTCCATTACGTAAAAAAAACAATACGGGAAAAGCCCGCAGTTTGATGAGGACCAAAAGTACTTGCAAGTACCGGTCGTTAAAAGTGTGGAACGCTTATCAACTTTAACTTGAAATATCTTTCGGTAGGAAAGTTTTATGCAAAATGTGATGAATTTACAATATGTTTTGGTCTCGTCTGGCGATTTCAAGTGCTAACTCCATTTTTGTGGAAAAAGGTCATTATTTCCCTTTAAGCTGTGGGTGGGTTTAATGCAGCTGGTTTGGTAGAGATGGTGTTTATGTTGGGGGTTACGGAGCGCTGGTTAGGAGTCATGTTAAGCTGTGGGTGGAGTTAATGCAGCTGGTTTGGTAGAGATGGTGTTTATGTTGGGGGTTACGGAGCGCTGGTTAGGAGTCCTGTTAAGCTGTGGGTGGAGTTAATGCAGCTGGTTTGGTAGAGATGGTGTTTATGTTGGGGGTTACGGAGCGCTGGTTAGGAGTCATGTTAAGCTGTGGGTGGGGTTAATGCAGCTGGTTTGGTAGAGATCGTGTTTATGTTGGGGTTACGGAGCGCTGGTTAGGAGTCCTGTTAAGCTGTGGGTGGGGTTAATACAGCTGGTTTGGTAGAGATCGTGTGTATGTTGGGGGTTACGGAGCGCTGGTTAGGAGTCATGTTAAGCTGTGGGTGGGGTTAATGCAGCTGGTTTGGTAGAGATGGTGTTTATGTTGGGGGTTACGGAGCGCTGGTTAGGAGTCATGTTAAGCTGTGGGTGGGGTTAATGCAGCTGGTTTGGTATATATCGTGTTTATGTTGGGGGTTACGGAGCGCTGGTTAGGAGTCCTGTTAAGCTGTGGGTGGGGTTAATGCAGCTGGTTTGGTAGAGATGGTGTTTATGTTGGGGGTTACGGAGCGCTGGTTAGGAGTCATGTTAAGCTGTGGGTGGGGTTAATGCAGCTGGTTTGGTATATATCGTGTTTATGTTGGGGGTTACGGAGCGCTGGTTAGGAGTCATGTTAAGCTGTGGGTGGGGTTAATGCAGCTGGTTTGGTAGAGATCGTGTTTATGTTGGGGGTTACGGAGCGCTGGTTAGGAGTCATGTTAAGCTGTGGGTGGGGTTAATGCAGCTGGTTTGGTAGAGATCGTGTGTATGTTGGGGGTTACGGAGCGCTGGTTAGGAGTCATGTTAAGCTGTGGGTGGGGTTAATGCAGCTGGTTTGGTAGAGATTGTGTTTATGTTGGGGGTTACGGAGCGCTGGTTAGGAGTCATGTTAAGCTGTGGGTGGAGTTAATGCAGCTGGTTTGGAAGAGATCGTGTGTATGTTGGGGGTTACGGAGCGCTGGTTAGGAGTCCTGTTAAGCTGTGGGTGGGGTTAATGCAGCTGGTTTGGTAGAGATGGTGTTTATGTTGGGGGTTACGGAGCGCTGGTTAGGAGTCATGTTAAGCTGTGGGTGGGGTTAATGCAGCTGGTTTGGTAGAGATCGTGTTTATGTTGGGGTTACGGAGCGCTGGTTAGGAGTCATGTTAAGCTGTGGGTGGGGTTAATGCAGCTGGTTTGGTAGAGATCGTGTTTATGTTGGGGGTTACGGAGCGCTGGTTAGGAGTCATGTTAAGCTGTGGGTGGGGTTAATGCAGCTGGTTTGGTAGAGATCGTGTTTATGTTGGGGGTTACGGAGCGCTGGTTAGGAGTCATGTTAAGCTGTGGGTGGGGTTAATGCAGCTGGTTTGGTAGAGATCGTGTTTATGTTGAGGGTTACGGAGCGCTGGTTAGGAGTCATGTTAAGCTGTGGGTGGGGTTAATGCAGCTGGTTTGGTATATATCGTGTTTATGTTGGGGGTTACGGAGCGCTGGTTAGGAGTCATGTTAAGCTGTGGGTGGGGTTAATACAGCTGGTTTGGTAGAGATCGTGTTTATGTTGGGGGTTACGGAGCGCTGGTTAGGAGTCATGTTAAGCTGTGGGTGGGGTTAATGCAGCTGGTTTGGTAGAGATCGTGTTTATGTTGGGGGTTACGGAGCGCTGGTTAGGAGTCCTGTTAAGCTGTGGGTGGAGTTAATGCAGCTGGTTTGGTAGAGATGGTGTTTATGTTGGGGGTTACGGAGCGCTGGTTAGGAGTCATGTTAAGCTGTGGGTGGGGTTAATGCAGCTGGTTTGGTAGAGATCGTGTGTATGTTGGGGGTTACGGAGCGCTGGTTAGGAGTCATGTTAAGCTGTGGGTGGGGTTAATACAGCTGGTTTGGTAGAGATGGTGTTTATGTTGGGGGTTACGGAGCGCTGGTTAGGAGTCATGTTAAGCTGTGGGTGGAGTTAATGCAGCTGGTTTGGTAGAGATCGTGTTTATGTTGGGGGTTACGGAGCGCTGGTTAGGAGTCATGTTAAGCTGTGGGTGGGGTTAATGCAGCTGGTTTGGTAGAGATCGTGTTTATGTTGGGGGTTACGGAGCGCTGGTTAGGAGTCATGTTAAGCTGTGGGTGGGGTTAATGCAGCTGGTTTGGTAGAGATCGTGTTTATGTTGGGGGTTACGGAGCGCTGGTTAGGAGTCCTGTTAAGCTGTGGGTGGGGTTAATGCAGCTGGTTTGGTAGAGATCGTGTTTATGTTGGGGGTTACGGAGCGCTGGTTAGGAGTCATGTTAAGCTGTGGGTGGGGTTAATGCAGCTGGTTTGGTAGAGATCGTGTTTATGTTGGGGGTTACGGAGCGCTGGTTAGGAGTCATGTTAAGCTGTGGGTGGGGTTAATGCAGCTGGTTTGGTATATATCGTGTTTATGTTGGGGGTTACGGAGCGCTGGTTAGGAGTCATGTTAAGCTGTGGGTGGGGTTAATGCAGCTGGTTTGGTAGAGATCGTGTTTATGTTGGGGTTACGGAGCGCTGGTTAGGAGTCATGTTAAGCTGTGGGTGGGGTTAATGCAGCTGGTTTGGTAGAGATGGTGTTTATGTTGGGGGTTACGGAGCGCTGGTTAGGAGTCATGTTAAGCTGTGGGTGGGGTTAATGCAGCTGGTTTGGTAGAGATCGTGTTTATGTTGGGGGTTACGGAGCGCTGGTTAGGAGTCATGTTAAGCTGTGGGTGGGGTTAATGCAGCTGGTTTGGTAGAGATCGTGTTTATGTTGGGGGTTACGGAGCGCTGGTTAGGAGTCATGTTAAGCTGTGGGTGGGGTTAATGCAGCTGGTTTGGTAGAGATGGTGTTTATGTTGGGGGTTACGGAGCGCTGGTTAGGAGTCATGTTAAGCTGTGGGTGGGGTTAATGCAGCTGGTTTGGTAGAGATCGTGTTTATGTTGGGGGTTACGGAGCGCTGGTTAGGAGTCATGTTAAGCTGTGGGTGGGGTTAATGCAGCTGGTTTGGTAGAGATGGTGTTTATGTTGGGGGTTACGGAGCGCTGGTTAGGAGTCATGTTAAGCTGTGGGTGGGGTTAATGCAGCTGGTTTGGTAGAGATGGTGTTTATGTTGGGGGTTACGGAGCGCTGGTTAGGAGTCATGTTAAGCTGTGGGTGGGGTTAATGCAGCTGGTTTGGTAGAGATCGTGTTTATGTTGGGGGTTACGGAGCGCTGGTTAGGAGTCATGTTAAGCTGTGGGTGGGGTTAATGCAGCTGGTTTGGTAGAGATGGTGTTTATGTTGGGGGTTACGGAGCGCTGGTTAGGAGTCATGTTAAGCTGTGGGTGGGGTTAATGCAGCTGGTTTGGTAGAGATCGTGTTTATGTTGGGGGTTACGGAGCGCTGGTTAGGAGTCCTGTTAAGCTGTGGGTGGGGTTAATGCAGCTGGTTTGGTAGAGATGGTGTTTATGTTGGGGGTTACGGAGCGCTGGTTAGGAGTCATGTTAAGCTGTGGGTGGGGTTAATGCAGCTGGTTTGGTAGAGATGGTGTTTATGTTGGGGGTTACGGAGCGCTGGTTAGGAGTCATGTTAAGCTGTGGGTGGGGTTAATGCAGCTGGTTTGGTAGAGATGGTGTTTATGTTGGGGGTTACGGAGCGCTGGTTAGGAGTCATGTTAAGCTGTGGGTGGAGTTAATGCAGCTGGTTTGGTAGAGATCGTGTTTATGTTGGGGGTTACGGAGCGCTGGTTAGGAGTCATGTTAAGCTGTGGGTGGGGTTAATGCAGCTGGTTTGGTAGAGATGGTGTTTATGTTGGGGGTTACGGAGCGCTGGTTAGGAGTCATGTTAAGCTGTGGGTGGGGTTAATGCAGCTGTGGTTGTAGTCATGGGCGTATGAACAGGGGCAGGGGGACATGGTCCCCTCATTTTTTTGATTCTTTTTATTCCATTTTGGTTACTGAGAAACATTTGAGACTGGCAAAGGAGGAGAAGAGCTCAAATCTGCTAGGAAATCTTACAAGGGGGTAATGGGTTTCTCACAAAATGAGATTGAAGTGTCGCTGGCCCCATCACTTTTCATGACGTTCCTACGTCCCTGGGTGTAGTTTATAACAGGCGTAGTCGGGGCCGGACATTGCTGTGGTCGGGATTATACACGGTTTTGTTGAAGGAAACAGTCCACCTTCTCAGCGTTTAATAT
>JAXIVJ010000307.1:2500-37500 GCA_036785665.1 Chirona hameri | reverse complement strand
CGTTATCCAATTTATGTGTAACAATGCAAAACAGCACGGATGGAGTTCAATAGAAGTTGGTGGACCCATTGCCCTACCATCTTTGTGTTTGTCCTACAAACTCATGCAAGGACATCCAAGTATTTAAATGCTACAAATAGGGTAGGTTTTTCTATATATGCACCAACCAAGCTGGATTTTTTCAGATCTGAAATAGCCATTTTGCTCACCAACATTTTTTTGGAAAAGTTCCATCCATCCAAAACTGAAACAGTCACGATGCCGGTTTGCCAAGGTGTCAACAATTTTAATGACACACTAGGACCTGGCCGAATTTTTGCGATGCCGTTCGCAACTTGTAAGGCGTATACAATGACTAAAAATGGTGCCATGAATTCACAGAACACATTTCATCACCACTTTAACTCCTCTCGGTTGATAGCGTTGGTGCTGAGGCAGTTGTTACCTTCTTTCCGTTCCCCACACTCACATCCATGTAAGCCAAACCTACCGAGTTTGAATCGAAGTGAAATTAACAATAACTGGCGCAGTTTGAATCTTACTAAAATTAACAAAACTGGCAGAGCTCGAATCTAAGTGAAATCAATAATGTTTTGTCCATCTTGAGTTTGTAAATAAAATAAAAAAGTTTGCAGGCAATTAGGTTTTCAAAGCCTGAAGATAAACATAAACTCTGAACTCGTAAACAATGTAGGTACTGCGGCTTGCACGATCGTAATAAAATTATGGGCTGCCGCCTTGCGCTTGTGCATAACTCGCTCGATCATGCTAGTAAAGAATCTCCTGACTGGCGGCCCCACTGTCTCCCTGCCTCCCTGTCATTGGTTGGTGCTGGTGTGACGTCATCCAAACACTGTCCAATCAGCACCCAAAGTTGGAATGCTGAGGTTGTGACGGCATCCACAGAGCGTACCGACCAATCAGCGCTCGAAGTGCGAATCCCGTAGCATGATTGTAAACTTGCGACCGAGCGAGGTCACCACTTCAGTGCCCGCGGCTATGGGCCGACTAAGCGGAGCAGAGCCGGCCGGATGGAGCGGGGAGGGCGGTTGGTGCCGGGCTCGGGGTTCACGTGCAGGTGTCCCTCATGAAATACCGGCGTCTCCGACTGGGCGGATATACGGCAGTAATGTGTCCCGGAGGAACGTTGTAGCGGTATGGCCCCCTCCACCGGTTTCCGCATGTTTGACGAGTCGCAGTCTTTGCAGAGGCGAGGTCTACTGGAACTTGGCCGTTCCTATCGTTCATGTTTCTACTCTCGGTTGTTTTGTCGGCTTGTTCGTTCCAGGGTAATAGAACAACGGGTAGAACAGTAAGGAATGTAACGCCCAAATGAATTAGAAAAGATATAATTTGTATCGCAATTTTTGTGTCTATTATTAATTAAAGGTATTGTTTGCTATCAATAACTTGTATTTCCATAGATTATATCTGTATTTATTGAATTAAACTCCAGCAAATATACGAAGTAGTGTATATTTCAGTACCTGTAGTAGCATTTGTAAGCGGTTAGAGGTCGTTCCGACATTGTTTAACCCCCAAGCCCTTTACGCCCGGAATATTGAAAAATTGTAAATAAAAATGTTGTAGCTAAGGCTTGTAGCTATCTGTTCCAAAAGTCGGATTTAACATATGTACCATAGGTTACGAGCCAGCCTTGTCTGAAAATCATCGATTTAACATGGGGAACCCTATGGTGTAGTAGGTTTTTAACGCCCAAACGCCCGAGTGTTGCCAACTCTTACTGGTGGGGGATTCCTATCTTCAAGCAGACTTGTCAATGATTCATATTTGTCATGAATCGATTCACAGTGATTCACGGACCATAATGAATGATTCAATCATGATTCAATCACTCAACATTACCATCATGAATGATTCAATCATGATTCAATCACTCAACATTACCATAATGAATGATTCAATCATGATTCAATCACTCAACATTACCATAATGAATGATTCAATCTTGATTCAATCACTCAACATTAAAGGGAAGTGTCGACTCCTTTGTCTAACTCCTTTGATTTTGAATGTGCGACTCTTAAGATTGTATGAGCGTGATAGGGAGGTCATGCTCTACCTGTGTGCCAATTTTCATGCACATCAGAATAGTCTGCTGTTTGACCTTAAACATATGACCTGCTCTAACTCCTTTGATTTTAAATGTGCGACTCTAAGATTTTACCAGAATGATCACTAGGTCGTGATCTATCTGTGTATCAATTTTGAAGCCAATCCAAATAGTTCGCGAATGTATTTCCGAATGTGAATGTGAATGTGAAGCAATTGGACACGCGTGTTGTTTATTTTGATTATAAAATGATATTTATAATATTTATTATAATTGCAAATTCCAAGTTCCAAAAGCATTAATGACTTTACGTTTCACTTTTTTAAGCGAATAGAACATTTATTTTGATTTCGCATTAGGTATTATTTTTTTATAAAGCATGATGTGGAATAAAGCGGCGCCGATGCGACAGTGATATTTGGGACATGCGGAGGTCATGCAAATGTTTGTTTATGATTTCGTTTTTTATATGGTATAGCCTAGAAATTAGGAAAAGGTGGGTACTTTTTGATAATTTTTCGTGTGAAAAAAGTGTGCGTGTACTGTGTGGTTTATGAACCAAAGTATGAGTTATCAGTTAGTTACCTTTTCTAAGTATTTAGGTACCTACCCCTAACCCTACCAGTTCCAAGGTATTCACCTAGTTAGGGCTGATTGAACAGTGGCTTTGTGCCCACTGGAGTTGGGCACAAAGCCTCGCTTTCTTTACGCATAGATGAATTACAGGCTACAGCTCAGGACACAGAGCTCATATAATTGGCCATTAAGTGCCTGGTTTGTCCACAGGGCACAGATGAATGCTGGGCCGCTGTCATATTTTGTGGACAGTTTATGCTGTTCGACCAAAAAAGAATGATTATTTGAGCGATAAATGATTCAATCAGCCTATTTTCTCTGTATGAATGATTCAATCAGTGACTCACAACAGGTTTGCGCATGAGGTGAATCGATTCATGAGTCATTCATTTGAAATAAGAATGATTCAATCAATAGTAGTCGATTCACATTGAATCATTGACAAGTCTGTCTTCAAGTCAAGTTCAAAGCTATATAACATCGCCGTGTAGGTCAACTTTGGAAAGGTGACCTTGCGCCGTGACCTTGATCTTAGGTCAAGGTCATGAAATGTCAGAAAGAAGTCATGCTGCACAACATTCAACACGTCTTGATGATAACAACAAAATGACGTGTACTGTGTCCTAGCTTTATTCAGTCAAAAGGTATAAGCGAATAACTAATTTGTATATAAAATGGCATGTAAAAGGAGAAAAAAATGAGATATTTGGAGGCAAATATCCATCAATTTTATTCTTGCACTTATTGACACGTCCTTACACGTAAGAACAGCATAGCGAAACCAAATAACCCAAGTCCGCAAGGGGAAATACCTTTTAGGTCATATGGAGGCCCCTGGGGCCCAGAAGGCCCCAGTGAAATTAGCCCCCCCCCCCCCATATTGGGAGGCTGGATCCGCCAGTGTCTGCGCCACGAATGTCGACATAAATCTAGATTCTGTATCCGGGATATAACCGTACCACTTCCAGACAGGTATGCAGCAAAGTACTTTTGTAATAGGTATGCAGCAACTGGTTGACACCAGGCCCTGGATCCGTTGGTTATGCCTTCCCAAGTCATGCGCGAGACCGTCTCCACATTTGTTGCGATGCGATGTATGTTGTCAAAATCAGCCATGTATCGCGCCAACTGATAAGTGATAACACATACCTGCTACGAAAATACCGTATCGGTTCACCAGTCACCACTACTGCATGTTGTTGTGACGTGCAAGATTGCATCATTTCAAAAATTGCAACAACAAAAATAAATTTAAAAAAATCCCATTTTCTGTTTAAAAAAATATATTCTGAACCCGATCGGGCCGCTAATTGCAATGACGTTAAAATCAGCGCTCTAGGACTTCATTTTCAATATTTAGAGCGTATTTCAACATTTTGCAACAATTTGCAACATTTCGCAAATTTGCGTGAGGGGGTTTCTTGACCTCACGGATCGATTTACGGCAACGACGATCCGCTATTTCTTGTGTTTTTTTTTCTCAGAATACCCGCGAATGTATATGAATTTCAAACAGTTGCAATTGCGCTGCCTCGGCCTGGTACATAATATTTTTTGATGAGGCTGGCCATTCGTCAGTCAACATATAGGCCTCTCACTGCTCGGATATAAGGTATGTCAAGATGGTATGTGGAGTTCGGTAATTGGTGGATATTAGGACAGGGTCTCCCACGACAGAGCCTACCGGAGTATGTCCCGACAGATGATCCGTCGCGGCGTCCCTTCCCCATGTCGGCTCCCATAATCCGCCCTACATCTAAAATTCCCTTTAATTTCTCTCTGTCCTTTACATCCCCACAAATACTATTTCCTCCCCCTCATTACCTCCCCGATCTTAACGTTCCAACAAATAATTCCCTTTCCCTTGTTATATCGGAATATCCCGTCTTACTGCGCCCCTAATCGCTTCTCAACCGTTTCCACAGCCTACTAAAATTCCGCGGTCGCACGGCTCAGAGCTACTCGGCTAAGTTGCGGCTGCATTCGCCTGCCGACTTATTGCAATCACCTGGCCGGCGCGATGGACCTGTTCAGTCACGCGGCGGCCTTTACCCCTCGCCGCGTTTCCACTGATCCTAACATCTCCGCACGTCGCGATCTCGTTCGAGTTGGCGCTACTCAGTTGGGTAGCGCTACTCGGTCATTCGAAAGTCGGGAGAACATGAGCTGCACGGTGCGATACAAAGCGCCCTGGCCCAGGGACTCGTCTAAGACAATTTGACTAGGGGGGCAGGCTTGAGATGACTTATTTTCTTTTCACGTGTTCTTGTCCACGAACAGTCACACTTACTCTTGTTTTTCCATAGTCCATTGATATCGTTCCAACGGGCAGTAATATGCATAAAATGAATAGTTGTGCATTCAAACAATTGTGTTGAGATGATTGATAAACAGGCAAATTATACATTGTTATTAACCGCCATTGACCCCCCCCCCCCCCCCCCCCCCCCCCTCCTTCACGAACTTTCGCAATTGCTCACAACCAATAGCGCTATCAAAGTGAAACTTTAAGTACCCTTTCTCGCAACAATTTTACGTCTTCCTGTGCAACAAGGAAACAATTTCGTCGAAAAAAAAAATCGATGAGATATAACGAATTTAGTGATGTCACTACACACGAGTTGGACGAAACAAAATTAGCTAAAATTTAACAGAACGTACAAAGGCCATATTTTGCGAGAGAAAAAATTAATAAAAACCTCAAAAGATACAAAATGGCAAGGGCTACAAAATGATTATATCGGAGTTTTTTAAATTTTGTTTTTTGACCCCCAAAATAAAAATAAAACTAAGTTTAAATGCCCACAAATGAACATGTTCGAAGATATTAAAAACCGTGTTAAATATCAGAGAACCACATATGGGCAAATCCTTTTTCTTTCTTTCTTTTAAACACCATTTTTGACTGACTTATGGCTTCTAAAGTATGGATAACTCATGCCGTATTTTGTATTTGTTTTAGGGTTATTTATAACCAGCTGCGAAGAAACGAACGTTACCGCTGCATTTCTGAGGTAAAACTGGCCCAGAAACATGCGTTTTTATTTATATTAATCAATTTCAAATTTTGACCTTATTGTGACCTGACCTTGACCTGAGTTTGACACTAACTTCACTTAAATGAAGTCAGGTGGTACAATGACTATTACTATCGAATTATACGTGTAACATAACCCATAACACATATGTCGCATGACTTGCGTATATATTTTGCACCTGGTGACCTTCTGTGACATTGACCTTGACTTTTGCCAACAATCTTACTTTAGCTCATGCAAGATGTGTATTATACCTTTGAGAGCACTTTGGGTGATCATGGTCGCAATCGAAGGCTTTGAATGGATAGTACCTATGTCCCATACACTCAAATATCTCGATTTTGACCTTTGACCTGGCCGTGACCTCAATGTGAACCTTTCAAGAATGCTTTAGATGTGCTTCATTGAGAGCTTTCGAATGCCGCCTTGCGCGTCCCGCTGCGATCATTGGTTCGGAAGATCCCCCTCCCCACCAGTCAATGGCGTTCGGCTGAGACCCCAGTCAAGGACGGGTTAATTGTATTGCCAGAATGGACGTGAGGCTAAATTTCCAAATTTAGCTTGAAAATGACATCTATACCTACACATAGGCGTACCCAAAGGGGGGGGGGGGGCAAACGGGGTAATTGCCCCCACCCCCACCCCCTGAAGGTCCGTGCGTGCCCCCTTGGTCATATGTGCCCCTTTGGAAATAGGGCCCGAAGGGCCCTATTTCGAGAGAACAAATGAATACTTTTTTAAAGTTAAAAATATTCCTCTAAAAATATAGTGGGCCAAATCCGGTGATATTTTTTTTGGTGGGGGTACCTTATGCCCTCTGATAAAAAAAAGTGGAGTGAATCCTGGGTCCAGCCACTGTATCTACATGAAATATACATCATAGTTTAAAAATGCCTACATTTTGTTCACTTTATTGGTGCTCCTTGCAGGAAGGTTAAAATCAAGGGCGCCGCCACCTTCTGAAAGTTGTGGGGGGGGGGGGGGGGGCGGAGGTATTTTGAAGTCGATATTCTTTCCATGCAACACCCATAGGCATAATGTTAAAATCCGAAAATGTTGGGGGGACACGTCCCCCCTGTGACGGATCCCCTGGTTCAAATGAATATGACATGACATTCATTCATTAGTCATGTTACTTGGTTGTTAAGGTTTTGAAGTAATGTCCAACACTAATCCATCCTTTTGTCCAGTTCATCTAAGCTCCAAAATATATGCTGAAAACTGGGAAAGTGATCATCTTTAAGCTGTGCTACTTTCAAAGATGGGATCAATTCGGCAAAACTAGCAGTGATAATGTCATTTAAAAATGTGCATGCTTTTATTGAAAAATAGGCCTATTTGAACTGCGTCGGTTTCCGCTACTGTGTGCTTTCTTTCATTTTCAGCATATCGCAATGATCATGATACTTGTTATCGAAAGCTTTACTAATACCTATGTCCTATAATATAAAACATCGTTTGAGTTATTATTGTCATTATACACCATCTATCATGAATCAGTTACAGCCAGTAAGGGGCCGTAGTTGGCGATGAACGAGCGAGCGCAAAATAAATGTATGGTAAATGTCAACCCGATCGGGCAGAATTTTCTGAGATACAAAAAAAAGGTGCGCACGTGCAGAGGCACCCCACCCATGACTTGTGGGTAGGCGGCGGCGGAGGGGTCCCTAACCACACACCAAATTTGAACACAATCGGTCCATCCGTTCCCGAGATATAGAATAGGGGTGTGCACGTGCGCACGTGGAGAGGCACCCCATCCCTGACTTGTGGAAAACTGGCGGTTGACGGGTCCCTAAACACACACCAAATTTGAACACAATCGGCTCAGCCATTCCTGAGATATATAATAGGGTTGAGCACGTGCGCACGTGCAGAGGCACTTCACCCCTGGCTTGTGGAAAGGCAACGGCTGAGAGGTCCCTAACCACACACCAAATTAGGACGCAATCGGTTCAGCCGTTCCTGACATAAAATACACCTTTCAACACCCCTCACGCGACACACGCCACGCGCAGTGGTAGTCGCCCACATGAGTCGGCACTGGTCTCAAACAGGGTAGGTTGGATGGGGCTGCTCAGCAAAGAAGTCAGCTTGTCCATCGGACGTGTGGTTGCAGAGATATGAGCTTCTCAAAAGCGTCGCCACGGGTCGGGTCGGGTTGAGTCGGGTCGGGTCGGGCCGCGAGTTTCCGAAGTCCCACACTATTCAGATCTGGCTCAAACTGGTGACGTCACCGCGCTGCGTTGACGGCAGGCCGCCCATATTAACAGGCTTTTAAGTTAGCGAAGATAAACTCTGTCGTTGTGTTGTCCATAGTTGATGGGTTCTAATTTTAGCGAGCTCTTTTTCTCTTTTTTCTTTCAAATTCTTCGGAATCGATTGGCGTAGCGGAACGCACAAACAGCCATTAGAGAGCATGCAAAAAGTCAATGATAATGTGTAATGAACAGGTCAGTCACGTGGATTCTCCGTTCACCACGCACACTGGAAGGTGAAGGAGTCTGAGAATTACGCGTCCTGGAAGGGGGGAAGTCGCCCCCTGATATCTCAGCTCCTATAAGACCTAGAATAACGAAATTTGGGAGGTAGGAGGGGGCTGTAGAGAACTCTAGTATGTGCAATTTTCATGCCCCTAGGCATGACACTTGGTCTTCAAGGTCAAATGACATCAAATTTAAATTTTCCCCAAATATGAACTTTTTCAGGTAGGAACAAACCGAACAAAAAAAACACTCAAAAGCTCTTGGAACGCACTTTCGCATTGATATACTCAGTTTTGAGCTCAGATAGATAGTGTAGACACCACTGGTCATCAAACTTAAAAATGACAATTTTAGGCGAAGAGTTGGCCAAACACGCCGCTTTGTAACTATCTATCTGATGAACTATGTTTCTACTTTAACCTGACCTGGTGCATCGGCGTATCCAAGGGGGGCTACAGGGGCCATGCCCCCCCCCCCCACCCTGGAGGCCAGCGGGCCCCTCTGGCCAGCGGGCCCCTCTGGCCTTTTACCTTTAGAGAACCCTGTCAATCTGCTGCGGGCCTCAGCCAGCATTTGTATAGGGCTTGCCGACCTGAAGAGGGCCTCTATCGGCATTTGGATGGCCCTACCGATCTGTAAAGGGCCCTCTTACAGCATTCAGGGCCCTGTCGATCTGTAGAGGGCCCTCTCAGGCCGACGTAGGACACAGACAGGCCGACAGAAGGCCCTCTCAGGCCGACGGAGGGCCCTCTCAGGCCGACGGAGGGCCCTCTCAGGCCGACGGAGGGCCCTCTCAGGCCAACGGAGGGCCCTCTCAGGGCGACGTACGGCCCTCTCAGGCCGACAGAGGGTCCACTCAGGCCGACGGAGGGCCTTCTCAGGCAGACGGAGGGCCCTCAGGCCGACGGAGGGCCCTCTCAGGCCAACGGAGGGCCCTCTCAGGCCGACGGAGGGCCCTCTCAGGCCGACGGAGGGTCCACTCAGGCCGACGGAAGGTCCACTCAGGCCGACGGAGGGCCCTCTCAGGCCGACAGAGGGCCCTCTCAGGCCGACGGAGGGCCCTCTCAGGCCAACGGAGGGCCCTCTCAGGGCGACGTACGGCCCTCTCAGGCCGACAGAGGGTCCACTCAGGCCGACGGAGGGCCTTCTCAGGCAGACGGAGGGCCCTCTCAGGCCGACGGAGGGCCCTCTCAGGCCAACGGAGGGCCCTCTCAGGCCGACGGAGGGCCCTCTCAGGCCGACGGAGGGCCCTCTCAGGCCGACGGAGGGCCCTCTCAGGCCGACGGAAGGTCCACTCAGGCCGACGGAAGGTCCGCTCAGGCCGACGGAGGGCCCTCTCAGGCCGACAGAGGGCCCTCTCAGGCCGACGGAAGGTCCACTCAGGCCGACGGAGGGCCCTCTCAGGCCAACGGAGGGCCCTCTCAGGGCGACGTACGGCCCTCTCAGGCCGACAGAGGGTCCACTCAGGCCGACGGAGGGTCCACTCAGGCCGACGGAAGGTCCACTCAGGCCGACGGAGGGCCCTCTCAGGCCGACGGAGGGCCCTCTCAGGCCGACGGAGGGCCCTCTCAGGTCAACAGAGGATCGTCTCTGTCTCTGTGTCATAGGGCTCTCTGTCGACCCTCAACAGAGAGGTCGACAGAGAGCCATATGAAGCCGACCGAGGGACTCATAAATGAAAGTAAAAATGGGCCCCTAAGCCTGCGGTAGTACCTGCGGGTGTCCAGGGTACCCCTTGGGGACGCCCCTGTACCTACTTAACCTACTGTCACACAGGTATAGGTACCGCCTACCGTGTAGGTGGGGTGAACGATATGTGAAGTATTTCATGCTTGGTAAGCAACTAAATAAATTACTCATATAGTGTCAATCAGGCACGTAGCCAGGATTTCGTCCAGGGAGGGGCGGCGCCTCGAAAGGGCCCCTTCCCGAGCGTTGAAAGGGCCCCTTCCCAAGCGTTGAAAGGCCCCCCCCCCAAAAAAAAAACGCATGCAAAGGCACGTTACAAGGCTGGAAAATGCAGTATGGCAGGTATGGCATGGGCTATATCAACGTTTAGGAGCTGGAGTTAGCAAACTGCCACATCAACTTTTGAACCAGCGACACGAATTTGGAATCAGCTATACCAACTTGGAATATTTTTTTAAGCTCAAGACCTGGAACTCTTGAACAAATTGCGCCGCGGAGCG
Source organism: Chirona hameri (assembly GCA_036785665.1). Classification (NCBI taxonomy): domain Eukaryota; kingdom Metazoa; phylum Arthropoda; class Thecostraca; order Balanomorpha; family Balanidae; genus Chirona; species Chirona hameri. Next base: position 27,137 of record JAXIVJ010000307.1, on the reverse strand, counting down.
GCGCGAAAATTTTGAGTTTTATGCCCTGGGTTGCTTTCTCATCAATGCGTCGCATTGCGTATGTTGCGGACCTCTAAAATTGCTATATTGTGCGTTTAAAAGTGCGGGGTAAAAGTGCTAAAGTGAACTATTTTGCCCAATAATATAGGAAAGTAGCAACATAACACATAAATGCACCGAGAAACTGACGATTTTTTTCCTAACTCGCATATAATTGAATTTGTAGTTAAATTGCGCCGCGGAGCGGCGCGAAAATTTGGAGTGTTATTCCCTGTACAACTGTATTCTTACTGTTGAAAGGCCCAAGATCCCTTCAGATCGTCTAGGGGCCCCTCTGACCTTTTCTACGCCCTTCCGACCTGTTCAGGGACTCATCTGGGATCCGCGAAGCGAAAAGACATGATGTGGAGTGGGTGATATATATATAATACAAAGAGGGTTTACTCTACAGGAAAAAATAAAATCGGATCTTTCGGGTATATTGTAGCACCCTGACGAAGGGTATTACAATATACCCGAAAGCTCCGCTTTTAATATTTGTATTGTGGAGTAAGTCCTCCTTGTATTTAATCTTCATTTGGGATCTCTACGTGCTTTGACCCTTCCGGTCTCACCAGAGACTCCTCTGACCTTCCAAGAAGCCCCTCTTGTGTGTCAAGAGGCCCATTCGGCCTGTTCAGAGGTCCTTCCGACCTGGCCAGGGACTGCACTGGCTGCTTTGTCGCCCTGCCGACATGCTCAGGGGCAGGGGCGGCGGATTGCGGGGCGCAGGCAAGGGCGGATCCAGGGGGGGGGGGGGCGAACGGGGCCATGCCCCCCCCCCCCCAAGCCTGTTTAAGGGGAGGCCAAACTATGTTTTGCCCCCCCCCCCCCCCCCCCCAAGACGTGAAATCTAATGCATGCTATATTTGCGTTTTTAGAACGGTACTGGGCATCCCAAAATTGCAGCAGTCAAAATCAAGCTAGCCACAGTCAAAAATTGAAAAATTTCGCGCCGCTTCGCGGCATAACACAAGTTTCGCAATTGTATATACAAATTTGGAAAATTAATTCCATTAAGTGTCTTGCAGAGGCTCTCCTTGGCGGTAATTGCTGGCCCCAGGGCCAACTCTCTTCATAAAATATCTTTAAAGCGGGCTACATGTTTAGCTTGTCTGCCGAGTTCCGAAAAAGGCGACGCGAACGCAAAGACGCGGACTTCGGTAACCGGAAGCTGTTCCAGCGGTGCCCAACTTGTTGGCCCGAAGAGCTAATAGTGGGGTCCAGGCCAGGACTATCTCTCCACGCCATCTCCCCCAGGCTCCTCCAGATCCACAGGGACCATTTATGCGCGGAAATGTCGGTCTGCCTCTTGCTACTTTGAAACCATATGCACCGTTACCAGTTGTTTGTTACAGTTCGGTACATAGGTATGTATACAGACTACAGTTATTATTATCATATGTACTATTGAACGCAGACTGCCACCGCCCATCGTGATTTACTATCCGAGTCTATATGAAAAACTACCTTCATTTCAACATTTTGCATCATATTCAGATTCAGATTCGTGTATTTAGTAATAAATCCACCTCAGTGGCTTTTCATTATTACACGTCATGATACATAAGGGTTGAGATGGGCTCACAAATACATGCACTCAAATACACATTTACAGTTCACACATCAGATCGCAACACACGCACAATACCACCAGAACTCATGACCATCCAAGTTACGTATGCAAACCGCGCTGTGCCATGTGTTGCTTCAGTTGTCGTCTGAAAGCCGTAGGCGTATTGTGTGGTGCAAATGACAGTTGGTTGTAGGAGAGCACCGCACTGTAGCTGAGTGTTTTGCGACCGGTTTCAGTTCTTATTTGCGGCAAGGTGATTGAAGTTGAGTTCCTGGTTCCGTGGGTGTGACGTTGATCGCCGGTTTCTCCTATGGTGTCAGAGAGTGCTCTAGGTAGTCCAGTAGCAATCACATTATGGACCGTACATAACCTGTGATAGTACATCAACTCACCGGCGCTCATCCATCGCAAATATCGGAATACATCAGACACGTGATCGTACCGACGCCGTCCGGTGACCACCCGAGCACAGAAGTTCAGGATCTTCTGCACCCTGCGCATTTGAAGCTCGCCACACGTACCGTAGACAGATATTCCGTACCTCACAATTGATATCACGAGGCCCTGGACGATCGGTATCATGGCAGATCTAGGGATAACATGTCTAGCGTGGTTGAGGGCCAGGGGCGGATCCAGGGAAACTTTTCGGGAGGGGCACATCATACTTCAAGGGGCCCTCGAGCTGAAAAGGGCCCTGGGCGTTTTTGCGAGTCTGAAAGGGCCTCCAGTCGGTCTGAGTGTATTTTCAGGTAGGAGAAAGCCCTTGACAAGCCTAAGAGGGCCATCGTCAGGCCTGAGAGTGCCCTATGCAGGGGCGTCGCCGACAATTTTTAAGTGGGGGGTCGGCTGAAATGAGAGAGAAAAAATGTAACCACATTTGTTCTGCGTGTATTTAAGCCTTTGCAACATTTGTAATGTCAGTGGATTTTCATGTTACAGTAGGTACTTGTTATTTAGCGCCGCCAAGCGCAGAAAAATTATTACAGGTTGGCCTGATAAAACCCAGAATTACAGGCGATGGACCTTGTAGAGGATAAGAAGCTAACATTGTATTAATTCAATTAAGCGTTACGACGAACCGAAGACGATGACTATGGCTTCGTTATGATGATGGCCACCGACAAGGGCGCCGCCACCTTCCGAAAGTTGGGGGGGGGGGGGGGGGACGGAGGCATTCTGAAGTCGATTCTTGCCATGCAACGTCCATGGGCGTAATGTAAAATCAGAAAATGTTTGGGGGGACATGTCCCCCTGTCCCCCCTGTGGCGGAGCCCCTGGCCACCGATGTGACGCCGCGAAGCGGCGTGAAAAATTGCATTTTAGGTCGTGGAAAACGAAATTGTAATATTCGAACCAGACGGTGAGTGGAGCCAAGCCTCAAGTAACCCCTTTTCCTGGTTGCATATCTCGGTATGATGCAAAATATTGAAATGAAGGTGGTTTTTCATATACATTAGCTAGCCTCGAATAGTAAATCACGATGACCGGTGGCAGTCAGCGCTCAATAGTATATATCATAATAATAACTGTATATGCATATGTACCGAACTGTAACAAACAACTGGTAACAGTGCAAATGGTTTCGAAGCAGCAAGAAGCAAAACGACTTTTCCGCGCATAAATGGTCCCTGTGGATCTGTAGGAGCCTGAGGGAAGATGGCTTGGAAAGATGGTCCTGGCTTGGCCCCACTATTAGCTCTTCCAGGTCCAGCAAGTTGGGCACCGCTGGAGCAGCTTCCGCGGGTGCCGATGCCCGTGTCTCTGCGTTCGCGTCCCCTTTTCGGAACTCGGCAGACTAGCTAAACATGTATCCCGCTTAACCCTATTTGTAACAGGGGGGGGGGGGATTCCGCCCCCCCCCCCTCTCATGTTTTTCGCAGATATCTCCAGAACGGCTGGGAGCAGGCACATGACATTTTTGGAATTTTCCTAGAATTGAATTCCGCATTTGGAGTCAAAATTTAGAGTTCTTAATCTGAACAGAGGCGGTTCCAGGGCACGGTTTTGGGAGGGTTCGGCGGCGATATTTGGCGATAATACGGAAATGCGATCTTCACGGTTTCTTCCTAACTACCTCAAGTGTGAAGGAGTTACATCGGTTTACGGTGATTGCAACAAGTGCAAATTAGTTGATGTTAATGAAATATCATAAAAATTGCATGGCAGAGGCGGTTTCAGGGGCTTGAAGGGGGGGGGGGGGGGTCCAGGAAGTATTCAATGCTCTGCGGGAAGTAAATAGAGCGATGTAAGGAGCATTTATAGCTATCAAGATGTAAAAGATAGCTTCTCCTTTCATTATTTTAATAATGTATTACATATAGAGTTGCAGGGGCGTGTTCAGGCACATGAAAAGGGGGTGACTGGCATGGTGATGACGATATGCCAGCGATTACGGCGCAATAGACGGTTAACTTATAATGATATATATGAGGCCAGGAGAGGGAATACAATCATTTTTGTTGCAGAGGCGCGCTCAGGAATGGAAGAAAGGGAGTCATATTATTGCAAGGAAACTAAGATGCATGGGCCTACAATGGCATAACATACTGCAGTTTTCGGATGAAACGCGTCACAGGGTACCCTACGAACGATTATGAGATAATAGGCGAGTCCAGGTAGGGTAAAAAGGGAGGTAAGCAATGTTAATTGAAGTTGTAAGTGAAATAGTCACTGTTGACTAGTTAGTATCATAATAAAGACATAAAGACATAAAAGAAAAGTGCAACAAAGAGCCTCTTGGGCCCATCCGAGGTTGCACCCCCCCCCCCCCCCCTCCACCAGTCTCGCCCCTTCAAATCACCTTACTCTACCTGCATAAAAGAAGGCTAATCCCACGAGTATTTATGAACTAATCCCTTCTCTGTAAAGTATTTATCTAATCTAATTTTGAAGGAAGCAAGTGTCACTGCATCAGCAACATCCCCTGGTAGCATATTCCAATGTCCTACAACCCTTCTACTGAAAAATGACTGTCGTAGCCTAGTCCTACTTTGTTTCATAAGGAGTTTATGCTGATGACCTCTACCTCGATTTTCCCTATTGAACTCAAACATACCCTTTAAATATCCAGAATGCTGACTATTTACAAATTTGAAGACTTCAATTATATCTCCTCTTAGCCTTCTATATCTAAGTGTAAACATACCCAATTTTTTAATCTATCTTCATAAGGTAAACTACCAAGACAATTCACCATTTTTGTTGCCCTTTTTTGAACTCTTTCTAACAACCAGCAATCTTTCTCATATGTTGGAGACCAGGCTTGTACACAATACTCCAAATGTGGTCTAACGTATGCACAATACAGTTTTGTTATTACCTTTTCACTCTTGTAGGAAACATTTCTGTTAATGGCCCCTAGCATTCTAAGTGCCTTTTTCCTAGCTTCTACAACCTGGTCTGACGCTGATAGTCTATTGTTTACCACGACACCTAAATCTCTTTCCTTTTCAATCTGCTCCATTTTCTGCCCACCCATTTCATACCTATGTTTACTGCTAACCCGTCCAGCGTGCATAATCTTACATTTACTCAAATTGAATTTCATCTGCCATGCTTCAGACCACTCAACTAGCTTGTCCAGATCTGATTGAAAAACATCCTGATCATGTTTTCCTCTAATAATCCTGACAACTTTTAGATCGTCTGCAAATTTCAAGACTTTGCTGTCTATACTGTTCTCAATTGCATTCACAAATATTATAAAAAGCAATGGGCCCAGGACTGAGCCCTGTGGAACCCCACTGAAAACCTCCTTCCATTGTGATTGGTACCCATTCAATATAACCCTTTGCTGGCGTCCTGAAAGCCACGTTTCTATCCAATCCAGAATCTTGCCCCTGATCCCATGCATTTTAAGTTGCAACCCCAGTCTTGTATGGGGGACTTTGTCAAATGCTTTACTGAAATCAAGAAAAGCTACATCTAGCTGTTTACCCTGATCAAAGCTATCTGTTGCAACATCCAAAAACTCCAGAAGATTAGTTAAACAAGAACGGCCCTTCCTAAAGCCATGCTGTGTATCCTTGATGAGTTCATTTTGCTCCAAGAATTCAACAATCTTATCTTTGATGATTGATTCAAGCACCTTGCAGACTAATGAGGTCAGACTAACCTGTCTATAGTTTTCCTCTTTACTTCTATCTCCCTTTTTATGAATAGGAACAACATTTGCTCTTTTCCAATCAAGTGGAATTTTACTATCTGCGAGTGATTTAGAAAATATTATGGCTAATGGAACCGACAACTCCCTTTCAGATTCTCTTAAAAGTCTAGCATGGATTTCATCAGGTCCTTCTGCCTTGTTAGGCCTTACTTTCTTTAGATATTCTAGAACAAGTTCACTACTTATGCCACCTAGCTCTCCTATAGTCTCTTCTGTCTCTAGCTCAGGCTGAAGTGCTGCAATACTACTCTGGTCCTCGATAGTAAAGACAGATTGAAACTGATCATTAAGCACTTCAACCATTTCATTGTCCTTGCTAACTAACACATCAGCTACCTTAAATGGACCTATATTTTTGGAAACTGTACTGAACTTATAAAAACTGAAGAACTTCTTACTATCTGCATTACAATATCTAGCTAAATCAAGTTCCTTTGCCCTTTTAGCTGCTCTGACCTTTTTCTTAACTGAATTTCTTGCATTCTGGTAGGCCTTCCGATTTATATCTAGTGAAGATCCCTTCAAAATGCCAAATGCACTTCTTTTAGCTTGTATAGCACTCCTTACTTCTGGGGTAAGCCAAACTGGTTTGCCCTTGGTTCTGTTACGTTTGTGCCTGAGGGGTATATGCCGATTTTGAATTTGGCTTAATCTAGCTTTGAAAACATTCCAGGCCTCACATGCATCTAAACCTGCCAACTCAACGTTCCATTTTATCTGTGCGAGGTCATTTCTAATACCATCAAAATCAGCCCGGCTGAAGTTTGGAACCATAATAAGGTTATCTTTGGGCCTCATTTCTGATGAGATATTGAATTTAACCATATTGTGATCACTGGTTCCTAGACCTGCACAAATACTTATGTCACTAACTAGATCACTGTTGTCTGAGAATACAAGGTCTAGAATGGAGCAATGTCTGGTTGGCTCTGTTACAAACTGATGCATGAAAAGCTCCTCTTCAAAGATGTGCCTATACAACCTACACTCATTTGTTTCCTCTGCTATACTTTCGTATCCTCTTAAGTTAAAATCTCCCATAATAAGACACTGAGCCCGAAAGTTCCTACGTATTTCCTCACAAATATCTTGGTCTGTTTCAGCTTGGGAGTTCCTTGGAAGATTCCCTGGTCTGTAAAATGCACCTATCCTCAACCTTCCTCTGTTTCCTGTACCAATTTTAATGTCAAGCCAGATTGATTCTACTTCTTTTACTTTACTAGAATCATCAACTCTAGTAGTGCAGTACAAGCTATTTACATATACAAACACTCCGCCCCCCTGCCGTGATTCTCTGCAGTATGAGAACATGTTATACCCTTGTAACTCGAAATCCTGTAGCCTATCCCTATTATACCCCTCACTAACCCATGTCTCGGTTACACAAATTATATCAGGCTTTTCAAGGGCAACATAACACTCAAACTCATCAAATTTAGACCTAATACTTTGGGCATTCAGCAACACACATGTGATCTTATACTTTGAGCTGACTCTACTAATTCTGAGGGAATTATGATCTACTGTCCTATTCTGACATGAACTTCTACCAATGCTTACTTCCTGATGCCCTAGTACTAGCGTCCCCGAACCCCCCTCCTACCTAGTTTCCCTGAATGACACTTCTGTAGGCATCTCCCAAAGCCCTTGCCCCCTCATCCGATAAGTGAAGCCCATCCTTCATATAGTACCTACGCCACTCATAGAACTGATCCCATAAGTCTACATAACTAAGCCCCATAGCTGAACATAAGTTCTGAACTGAGCTGTTCACAGACAGAGCTCTCGAGTACCACTCCTCACTGGCTCCACAGCGAGGGAGGATGCCAGTCACAATGACTGGTTTCCTGGACTCCTTCAACCTCTGCAGCAGGCTCCGGTACTCCGCTACTATTCTAGCGGATAATATACTTATCAAAAGGTCTTGCGCCTCTCCAGTTGGATCCTGGATGCGCCATGATGAAGTACAACATGCAAAATGGAACTATCTACGATCAGTAACATATTTATAGTGCTGGGTAGCAACATGCCTGCGGTTAATATTTTTCCTATTTGACCTCCCTTTTTCACTAACCTGGTACCGCCTATGGCGAAAAATATGATTTATAACTGTGTTTTCTAATGGCACAATAACATACCATATAATTTATTAAAAAAAAACATACAAAAATAGTTTTATTCCGCATTTACTTCACCCCCATATTAAGACATAAAGACATAAAAGAAAAGTGCAACAAAGAGCCTCTTGGGCCCATCCGAAGTTGCACCCCCCCCCCCCCTCCACCAGTCTCGCCCCTTCAAATCACCTTACTCTACCTGCATAAAAGAAGGCTAATCCCACGAGTATTTATGAACTAATCCCTTCTCTGTAAAGTATTTATCTAATCTAATTTTGAAGGAAGCAAGTGTCACTGCATCAGCGACATCCCCTGGTAGCATATTCCAATGTCCTACAACCCTTCTACTGAAAAATGACTGTCGTAGCCTAGTCCTACTTTGTTTCATAATGAGTTTATGCTGATGACCTCTACCTCGATTTTCCCTATTGAACTCAAACATACCCTTTAAATATCCAGAATGCTGACTATTTACAAATTTGAAGACTTCAATTAGATCTCCTCTTAGCCTTCTATATCTAAGTGAAAATATTGAGTGACCTGCACACGCCTATGATTTTTGAATTTTCCAAAGTGATCGCCATATATAAATCATAAATCTCCGTTTCAATCTATCGATTCCCAGATTGGTTGTGTTACAATCGGTTGATAAACATGACAGCTGTGTTGGATGATATATAACACTAAAATTTGTAGTTTTTGCCCCCCTGTTGCCCCCTATCAAAAATGTCGATTTTTTTTAGAAATGTAGATCGTGATGAGGGGAACCAAACGCCGTTTGATTTTTGAAAATCGGATGGGTAGATCTCGAGATCTCCTGGGGGCAAAATCCGCCCCCCCCCCCTGTTACAAATAGGAGTAGCCAGGAGCCTGTTACAAATAGGGTTACAAGTTAATATTTTATGAAGAGAGTGGGACCTGGGGTCAGCAATTACCGCCAATAGCCTCTGCCAGACATTTAATGGAATTAATTTTCCCATTTTCCAAATTTGTATAAGCAATTGCGAAACTTGTTATGCCGCGAAGCGTCGCGAAATTTTCCCGTTTTTAAACTTTGGAATAATAGCGGGATTTTGACTGTTGCAAAGGAAATTTTTACGATAAATTGTTAACTTTCCCCGAAAAAAAAGTGTGTGCGTTCGGGGGGGGGGGGGGCGGTCGACCCCCCACCTTCTGAGAGTTGATGTCCGGACCCTCTCCTTCCCGACCCCCCGTCGGTGACGCCCCTCACCCTGTCAGTCTTGTAGGGCCCTTGCAAGACTTGAGAGCGCCCTATGCTGGTCTGGAGGATCACTGGTAGGTTTGAAAGGGCCCTCGGTCGTGCTGAGAGGGTCCTGTGCCGGTGTGAGAGGGCCCTAAGGTCGGTAAGAGAAGTCCCTCAGTCTCTTTGAGTGTACTATCGATGGGCTTGAGACGGCCCTGTCTAAGCCTGAGAGAGCCATTGCCAGACTTGAATGGCCCTCCGTCCGTTTGAGAGAGCCATTGCCAGGCCTGAAAGGGCTCAGACCAGGCCTCTGGCTCAGGCGGGCCCAAATGGCTCGCCTGGTGTCCGGTATAGGGTCCTCTGTCGCCTAGTAAAGGCCCTCTCAGACCGGCTTAGGACCATCTGAGGCCTGGAAAGGATCCTCTCAAACAGGCGCAGGCCCTTTTCAGGTCCGTCAAGGGCTATTTCTGACTAATGTAGTGTCCAGGGTTGTGCTTGACTCCGAGTCGGTGAGTCAAATTTGACTCAAAACTGACTCAACTCAACTTGAATCAGAGTCGAGTCGCTTAAGAAAAATAGGGACGCAACTTGAGTCAGAGTTGAGTCACATGGATGTCGCTTGAGTCAAAGTTGAGTCGCCTGGATGCTGCTCAAGTCAAAGTTGAGTCGATTCATCTTCTTACGAGTCAGAGTCACATCTGACGAGCAAAACAAATCCTAGCAACTAAATAATCAAGGCGTCCAAACAATGTTCTATAGTGTGAGAGTGTGAGTTTTGGGTGTTTTTCAAACCCACTGAAAGGGCTCTCCCGAGCGTTGAAAGGGCCCTATTCCCGATCATTGAAAGGGCCCAGCAGACCCTCTGACCTGCACATGGGACCTTTGAACTTCCCAGGGGCCCTCTGGTCTGTCCAGGGACACTCCAGCCTGCTTAGGGACCCTTTCGACCTGAAAGGGACTGCGCTGGCTGCTTTGTCGCCCTGCCGACATGCCCAGGGGCCCTCCGGCCTGCCCAGGGGCCCTCTATGCTGTCTAGGGGCCATTCGGCATGTGCAGGGCTCTTCTGACTCGCCCAGGGGCCCTTTCGGTCTAGCCAGGATCCCTCTGACCTGGACAAGGGCCCTTTGAACTTCCATGGGGCCCTCTGGTCTTTCAGAGAGGGCCCTGTTGGCTCTTAGGACCTGAAGTGCTCTACACTCTCTAAAAACCACTTTGCGTGGTCTCTTAGAGAGCCCATGATACCGCGCTTCGCGCGGTATCGTCGGCCCTTTTCGGCGCGCTACGCGCACCGAAAAGGGCCCTCCTCAGATGTTTCGGGAGGGGCACGTGCCCCTGTGCCCTCCCCCTGGATCCGCCCCTGTTGAGGGCCATCAACACACCCGTACACTTCCTAGTCATGTTGTCAATATGCGACTGGTAGTTTAGATGACGATCCATGGTTATACCGAGGTTTTTGATGACACGACTGTCCTGCACAGATGAGCCACAAAAGCTAATCACAACAGGTGGCATATTCCTGAGCATAGCAGGGGTACCTAACACAACCATTTGAGTTTTGGCAGCATTAACTTTCATGCCATTTGCACAAAACCACTGATACAGCCATGACAACGCGTCTTCCATAGTCCTGACCAGTAACTTAATATTACTTTTCTTCCCGCTAATCAAGAGCTGGGTGTCATCGGCGAATTGTACAACCGTCACACTATCGGGTACATAGAGGCTCAGCTCATTCGCATACAGCATAAACAGTATACAGCTCAGAGAACCCCCCTGAAACACACCGATATTGTTAGGCTTGGTCTGAGAGAGGGCCCTGCTGTCGCCAGTCCTACTTCGCAGCTGTACCTGCTGCGTATGGCCGGTGAGGTAGCTATGAAACCACCGGTTGTCGATGCCGTACAGAGATAACTTCTGCAGAAGCTCTTCATGAGGCACTACATCAAAACACTTGGACAGATCCAATAGAACAAGAATCGACACCTCACCGCGGTCCATCGCTCTAAGTACTCTATCTGTGACAACGTGCAGCGCTGTCTCAGTCGAATGGCGCCTTCTGTATCCGTGGTTCGCGTCAGAGAGGAGGTGGCAGTCTTCAAGGTAAGTAACGAGTTGGTTTTGCACAACACGTTCGACGATTTTCATAGCAGCAGGTAGAATGGAAATAGGCCTGGTGTTCTTGGGTTCACTTGAGCCTTTGTCCTTAGGCACTGGTGTCACAAGAGCGTGTTTCCACGACTGAGGGATGTCGCATGTTATTAGACATGTGTTGACAATATTGAGTAAGGGATATCCGAGCCCTGTGAAAAATGTCTGGATCATACGGACACTCACGCCATCAGTTCCAGTTGAAGTGGATCCCTTCATGCCAAGAACAGTAGAATACAAGGTGTCAATATCGATGGGCAAAACCTCAAACCGGCTGCTGCAGACACGCGGCAGCCTGATCGGGAGTGGGCTGGTCGGTGGCGGAACAGCAGCAGCGGTGGTCGGCCCGACAGACACGTAGTAATTGTTAAGAGCGTCAGCTGTGATGTTTGGCATGTTTGGGGATTGTGAATTGGTCCCGATGAGTGGTCGCAACACGCGCCACAGATCGTGAGGTTTCGCATTGGCGAGTTCACGTTGAAAATGCGCATCACAATCCCTGCGAATTGCGGCGCGGCACAGCCTGTTAATTTCTTTGTAGTCAGGTGACCTACGTCGGATAGACTGTTGCCGGCGATCAAGAAGTGATCTCGTGTCTGAGGTAATCGGTGGCGCCCCTGTCGGTCGAGAACGAACACGTCTGACAGGTGCGACTGTGTCTAGGATGGTCAGAAAAATTCGCAGGAAGACCTGCCATTTTTCAGTTGTGCAGTCAGTTTGAAGGATATCAGACCAGTCTTGGTTTGCAAGTCGGTCATTAAGTTCTTCGGTGTCGATGGATTTGAGGTTGCGACATAATGTGACACGGCTCGAGCGGACCGAGTGACCACCAGGACGTACTACGACACGAGTAATATCATGAGGACTTCCGTAGTGACACCTCGTGACTCCGGATCGCTTCACACGAGCAGGAAAGGTGGTGGCCACAATGTCGAGAAGACTCAGTGCCGGTCTATATGTCGGATTGATACAATTGCAAAGTTGAAGCGAATAGTTGGTTAGCAACTGACTGAGTAAGTTGCCAGGACTACCCGTTGTTACGCCACGCTTCAGAAGGCAGCAGTTCATGTCACCTGCGATGACAATGTCAGACCGCGGAAAATGCACAGACATGTGCTGCAGCTGATTTTCAAGATCATCAAGATCAGCTGAAATTTGGGTTATAGTGTTCTTAGGAACGCGGTAGACAGATGCTATCAACATATGATGTTTGCCGGTATGCAGGGAAATCCATACAACTTCAAGATTGGACGTCACTATGCCTGTCTCGGGCGTAGCTATGGCTTCGAAGCTAATATTCTCACGTATTAATATGGCAACGCCACCATGCCCATTGGGAAGCCGTCTGCGATCAGCCCTATCACCTCTAACAAGATTGTAACCAGCTACAGATACAAGGCGGTCAGGCGTGTTAGGTGTCAGCCATGTTTCTGAGAGACATACCACGTCAAAACCGTACACGTTGTGTATGTCATGTCGGAGATCTGGCAGCTTGGGTTTCAATGACTGAACATTGAGTTGCCCGATGATGAAGTCACTGTCGACAATATCTCCATGGCGCCGCCAGCTCACACCACCCCGGCGGCCGCGGACACGTGTCCTCTTCCCTCGGCGGGTGCGGCACCGGCCGTCCACCGTAGCCGGCTCCCGCGGGCGGCGGCGCTCGGCGACTGCCGGCTGGGCCGCGGACTGCTGCTGCGCGCGCACACCGGCCGCCCGCCGCAGGAGTGACCGGTCAGTGACGTCACCGGGCGTTGGCAGGCCTCGCTGGAATTCCCCAGCGCCTCGAGGCACGCGCCGGGTCGCGGTCCACGGTTGAGGTGCCGGTACGGCTGCACTGACGAGCGCTTGGACGACGAACAAGAACACCAGCGATTTCACCAAATCACGATGCATTGCTCAGGAGCTCAGCAGAGATGGAATCACGATGAGTTGGTATGTGAGAGGTCGGTAGTTACGAACCGTCACCGTCGCAGTCCGTTGTTGGCTGGTGACCCGTCTGAGGTATTGCAGGTCATGCAGGCATACCGAGATGTGCAACCAGGAAAAGGGGTTACCTGAGGCTTGGCTCCACTCACGGTCTGGTTCCAATATTAAAAATGCGTTTTCCACGACCTAAAATTAAAATGTTCACGCCGCTTCGCGGCGTCACATCAGTGGCCATTGTCATAACGAAGCCATCGTCATTGTCTTCGTTTCGTCGTAACGCTGAATTGAATGAATAACATTTTTAGCTTCTTATCCTCTACAAGGCTAAGAACCTAAAAATGCCTACGTTTCTGGGTTTTATCAGGCAAACCCGAGCAAAAAAAAATCGCGCCGCTTCGCGGCGCTAAATAACAAGTACCCACTATACTATGCAAATCCACATTAAAAATGTTGCAAAGGCTTAAATACACGCATAACAAATTGGGGTACATTTTTTCTCTCGTCATTTCAGCCGACCCCCCCCCCCACTCAAAAATTATCGGCGGTGCCCCTGGGTACAGCTGACAATTGACATAGTTTTTCTCAGTGTAAGGCAATGTCGGAACAATACAAACTGCAAGCTGACATCTTTCCTTTTTCGATATCCCAAAAGGTCGAAAACCTAAAAAATGGGGAAAAAATAGAAATCGTGTGGTTGCAAAATAAAGTGGCTCAAATCCGGGGAGAAATTCGAAATTGGGGGTAGGTAAGGTCCGCTAAAAACGGTTTGGCCCCCCCAAAACGGCCGGCTGGATCCGCCTTTGGGCGCAGGGTACCCAAAATCCCCCACCCCTCAAATGAAAATCCTGGGAAGGGGAAGGGTCATGTTGCCCCAGATTGAGCAGCTAAAATCTGGGGGGGGGTGGGGCAAAACTACCCTTTGCCCCCCAGGATTTTCGACTGGGGGAATTTTGGGTACCCTGTCCCCGCAATCCGCCGCCCCTCCTCAGGGGCCCCTCCGACCTGCCCAGGGGCCCCTTCAGTCTGGCTAGGAACTAATCCGGCATGTTCAGGGGCTTCCGACCGGCCCAGGGACCCTTTCGGTCTAGCCAGGGGCCCCTCTGACTTGCCCAGGAGCCCCTCCGATCGACCCAGCGACTCTTCTGGTCGGCCTGCGCTGGCTGCTTTGTCGCTCTGCCGACATGCTCAAGGGGCCCTCCGACCTGCCCTGGAGCCCCTCCATGCTGGCCAGGGGCCACTTCGGCATGTTCAGGGGTCCTTCTCACCCACCCATGGGTCCTTTCGGTCTGGTCAGGGCCCCTCCGATCTGCGCAGGGGCCCTTTTAACTTTCCAGGGGTCCTCTGGTCTCTCCAGGGGCCCATTAACCTTCGAAGGGGCCCTTCCGACCTAGCAAGGGACTGCGCTGGCTGCTTTGTCGCCTTGCGACATGCTCCGAGGGCCCTCCGACCTGCCCTGGGGCCCCTCCGTGCTGACTAGGGGCTCATTAGGCATATTCAGGGGCCCTTCTGACCCACCTAGGGGCCCTTTCGGTCTGGGCAGGGCCCCTCTGAACTGCACAGGGGCCCTCTTAACTTCACAGGGGCCCTCTGGTCTGTCCAGGGGCCCTCCAACCTGCTCAGGGGCCCTTATGACCTGGCAAAGGACTGCGCTGGCCGCTTTGTCGCCCTGTCGACATGCTCAGGGGCCTCTCAACCTGCCCAGGGCCCCCTCTGTTCTGGCTAGGGGCCATTCGACGTGTTCATGGGGCCCATTGGACGTGCTCAGGGGGCCCTGTGACCCGCTCAGGGGGCCCTGTGACCTGCTCAGGGGCCCTTTCGGTCTGGCCAAGGGCCTCTCTGACATGCACAGGGCTCTTTTGAACGCCAAGGGGCCCTCTGGTCTTTCAGAGAGGGCCCTAGAGGCCCTAAAGGGTCTCTGAAGTCCTCTAAACTCTCTAAAGACCACGATTCGTGTAGTAAAGAGCCTATGATACCGCGCGAAGAGCGGTCTCGTCGGCCCTTTTCGGCGCGCGCAGCGCGCCGAAAAGGGCCCTCGCGCGCCAAAAAGGGCCCTTCTGGCCTCCAGGAGGGGGGGGGGGGCGGCCGCCCCCGCCGCCCTCCCCTTGGCTCCGTGCCTGGTGTCAATTATTACCGTTAGGAGAACGTAGCGTTATGGTGACCTTGGAAGAGCGCTGTCATTGGCCCGTCATTGCCAGGGAATGACGTCACGTTAAGGTGACGTCATTCCACACCAATAGGAGGCCAGAGATCTGAATAGTGTGGGACTTCGGAAACTCGCGGTCGGGCCGGGCCGGCCCGGGCCGCTCATATTCAGATTTTCCCCATATACCACGGAAAGACGAGCGAGCGCTTCGCGCTCGCTCGTAATAACTATATATGTAAGTATGTGTGTGCAGCTGGTCCCATGGCCAGCAGGGGTGGAGCTTCTCCAGAAAAGTTGGGGGCTGAGCTGGGAAAATTGTTTAAAGTACCATGGAAATCCACAAAAATACAGATTTTCCCTCTGTATTAACCCACTTCCTCGTCCAAGTTGGGGGGGGGGGGGGGAGGGGGTTGAAGCCACCTCAACTGAATAGGAATAGGATCCTACATCCCTGGCCTATAACTTGGACAGAACAGTTAAAATGTACATCTCGCCAACAATTATAACCTGTTTAAACTTGCCCCCCCCCCCCCCCCAGTGACCGTTTTTTGCCTCGACTGAGGGGGGGGGGGGGTTGCCCCCGCAGCTAACATGTTAGACGAGTCTCTGCCCTGGCCTGTTCGTTCGACGTACATCACAGGTCCCCTCGATGGATATATGTAGCTCTTCTCCTCTCCGGCAGCACTGTCCTCATCCACTCATCACCAGCTTCCCACGTCTCAACCACCGATCTCTACTCCGACGGCACAATCCCTCGCCCCAACCACCACACTCCGGCGGCACAATCTCGCCCCACATCTCCGTTCTTGCCCCCCCCCCCCCCCCCACCTCGGCCACTACAGCATCTGGCGTCTAACGTGTGTGTGTGTGTGTGTGTGTGTGTGTGTGTGTGTGTGTGTGTGTGTGTGTGTGTGTGTGTGTGTGTGTGTGTGTGTGTGTGTGTGTGTGTGTGTGTGTGTGTGTGTGTGTGTGTGTGTGTGTGTGTGTGTGTGTGTGTGTGTGTGTGTGTGTGTGTGTGTGTGTGTGTGTGTGTGTGTGTGTGTGTGTGTGTGTGTGTGTGTGTGTGTGTGTGTGTGTGTGTGTGTGTGTGTGTGTGTGTGTGTGTGTGTGTGTGTGTGTGTGTGTGTGTGTGTGTGTGTGTGTGTGTGTGTGTGTGTGTGTGTGTGTGTGTGTGTGTGTGTGTGTGTGTGTGTGTGTGTGTGTGTGTGTGTGTGTGTGTGTGTGTGTGTGTGTGTGTGTGTGTGTGTGTGTGTGTGTGTGTGTGTGTGTGTGTGTGTGTGTGTGTGTGTGTGTGTGTGTGTGTGTGTGTGTGTGTGTGTGTGTGTGTGTGTGTGTGTGTGTGTGTGTGTGTGTGTGTGTGTGTGTGTGTGTGTGTGTGTGTGTGTGTGTGTGTGTGTGTGTGTGTGTGTGTGTGTGTGTGTGTGTGTGTGTGTGTGTGTGTGTGTGTGTGTGTGTGTGTGTGTGTGTGTGTGTGTGTGTGTGTGTGTGTGTGTGTGTGTGTGTGTGTGTGTGTGTGTGTGTGTGTGTGTGTGTGTGTGTGTGTGTGTGTGTGTGTGTGTGTGTGTGTGTGTGTGTGTGTGTGTGTGTGTGTGTGTGTGTGTGTGTGTGTGTGTGTGTGTGTGTGTGTGTGTGTGTGTGTGTGTGTGTGTGTGTGTGTGTGTGTGTGTGTGTGTGTGTGTGTGTGTGTGTGTGTGTGTGTGTGTGTGTGTGTGTGTGTGTGTGTGTGTGTGTGTGTGTGTGTGTGTGTGTGTGTGTGTGTGTGTGTGTGTGTGTGTGTGTGTGTGTGTGTGTGTGTGTGTGTGTGTGTGTGTGTGTGTGTGTGTGTGTGTGTGTGTGTGTGTGTGTGTGTGTGTGTGTGTGTGTGTGTGTGTGTGTGTGTGTGTGTGTGTGTGTGTGTGTGTGTGTGTGTGTGTGTGTGTGTGTGTGTGTGTGTGTGTGTGTGTGTGTGTGTGTGTGTGTGTGTGTGTGTGTGTGTGTGTGTGTGTGTGTGTGTGTGTGTGTGTGTGTGTGTGTGTGTGTGTGTGTGTGTGTGTGTGTGTGTGTGTGTGTGTGTGTGTGTGTGTGTGTGTGTGTGTGTGTGTGTGTGTGTGTGTGTGTGTGTGTGTGTGTGTGTGTGTGTGTGTGTGTGTGTGTGTGTGTGTGTGTGTGTGTGTGTGTGTGTGTGTGTGTGTGTGTGTGTGTGTGTGTGTGTGTGTGTGTGTGTGTGTGTGTGTGTGTGTGTGTGTGTGTGTGTGTGTGTGTGTGTGTGTGTGTGTGTGTGTGTGTGTGTGTGTGTGTGTGTGTGTGTGTGTGTGTGTGTGTGTGTGTGTGTGTGTGTGTGTGTGTGTGTGTGTGTGTGTGTGTGTGTGTGTGTGTGTGTGTGTGTGTGTGTGTGTGTGTGTGTGTGTGTGTGTGTGTGTGTGTGTGTGTGTGTGTGTGTGTGTGTGTGTGTGTGTGTGTGTGTGTGTGTAGGTGTGTGTGTGTGTGTGGGTGTGGGTGTGGGTGTGGGTGTGGGTGTGGGTGTGGGTGTGGGTGTGGTTGTGGGTGTGGGTGTGGGTGTGGGTGTGGGTGTGGGTGTGGGTGTGGGTGTGTGTGTGTGTGTGTGTGTGTGTGTGTGTGTGTGTGTGTGTGTGTGTGTGTGTGTGTGTGTGTGTGTGTGTGTGTACGTCGCTAGCATTATCCCAGGTATTCATCAAGTCGGTCTCATTGGCTGGTCCGTCATATCTCTTCAACAATTACGCGTATAATTTCACGTAACTGAAAACATCTATAACTTTAGCTGTTGGAAAAGCATCTACAAGTCCATCGCCTGTCCCCTACAACGTGTTTCCAGTGAGCTCCTCTCCACTCCGTCGCCGCCTCATTATACACCAGCTGTCCAGCTGGGGCTATTTGACACCAGTGTCAATTAGACGCCGTCAGCGCCACCGTCCGCGGCGGATCCGTCGCTGAGCCCGGCCGCGTCATAATACAGCGGCCATCGCTGTGATGTCAACGCCCTGCCCCCTGACATACTTAAATAACACGATACTTCTCTGCGAAATCAGTGCCAATAAATCACCGTGAATAATGTATTTAGGTGCAAGATAATTGGATAGAATTATATATCATCTCCTTACCAAAAGTTCAGCTGCAGTTAAGTTTATGATTTAAATGCTTGTATAGGTTTTTAGCACGGCTTACTATCATATACAGTCAACTTTGAACATGCCGATAGCCTGCTAGCAGCTACTTTCAAATCAAACGTGTTGACTGACAATGAGCTTGACGATCGGTTCGTATACATTCAACGAAAATAATTAAAACCAAGATTTACCTAAAACTTTGACTTAACTTTCGGTGCATACGGATGAATTTTTATGAACTCGGATGATATTTATGAACTCGGATGAACTCGGACTACGGATGAATATTTATGAATATTTATGAGGAGATATTTGACTGACAGATTTCCACCAACGAAATGAAGAGCGACCTGCATATCTTACGCTGGGGATGAGCTTTCTTATTTTGCAAAATGTGAACTGAAAGGCATTTCGCAAACAGTATTGTACGGTCGTCAAATAAAAGCCTTAAAATAATATTTATCCAATGTCTTATATATCCACGGCGTAAGAAGACCAATAATGATACGTCCTTGGCGCGAGAGTTTGCCGAGCATTCCTATACATTCATTACTACCCAGGGGCGCAGCCAGGATTTTGCGACGGGGGGGGGGGGTGCTAACCGCAGTGGGCGCCTTAGAATTGGCTGATGCCCCATCCCCCCCCCAAAAAAGGAGAATTTGTTTGTAATTTTCAGTTAATTTTTTTTAAACTAAATTTGTATTTATTTTCACTGTTTTTTTAAATTTTGTATTGTAATTCAAAATTTGTAATTTTCATCCATCCCTAATATGGTCCCATGTTAAAGTATATGGACTTGGATTTGTCCCTAGTAATTGTATTTGGCCTGTGGGCAGTGGCGACGCATTGCCGCTTTGCCCCCCCCCCTGGATCCGCTAGTGATGCCGTGGGGTCTAGCAATGGAAAGGGCAGAGGGGGTGACAACATCAGGGGCGGCGGAAGCTCTTCATAGTTAGGGGGAGGCAAAGTTTATTTTGGAAGTATATTATTTGCATGCAACACCAAAGGGTTAACCCGGCATTGACTGGGGTCTCATCAGAACGCCATTGACTGGGGGGGGGGGGGGGGGCGTTAAACGCCCCCTGGTTATTTTTCGAACCAATGGTCGCAGCGAGACGCGCAATGCGGCATTCGAAATCTCTCAATGAGAAGAATCTAAAGCATGCTCAAAATGTCAAAGTGAGGTTAAATGTCAGGTCACGGTCAGGTCAAAGGTCAAAATCGACGTATGAGTTTATAGGTCATACTTTACATCCAAAGCCTTCGATTACGACCTTGATCACCCAAAGTTCTGCCAAAGGTATGATACACATCCCGCGTGAGCTAAAGTGAGATTGTTGGCCAAGGTCAAGGTCAGGTCGCAAAAGGTCACTATGCTAAAAATATCTACGAAAGTCATGCAACACATGTTTTATGAGTTATTTTCCACGTATAATTTGATTGTGATAGTCATTGTACCACCTGACTTCATTTACGTAAAGTTAATGTCAAGTTCAGGTCAAGTTCAGGTCACTGAAGGTCAAAATTTGAAATTGATCAATCTAAATAAAAAAGGCATGTTTCTAGACCAATTGGTCCCAGAAATACAGTGATGCCATTTAGTTGTATGTATCTGGTCAATAAAAGCCAAACAACGCAATTGTTAAAAAATATGACGTCATGAATTACCCATACTTTAGATGCCATAAGTCAGTCAACAATGGTGATATCATTTTGAAATTTGGTATGTTAGTTTCCCATATGTGGTTCTCTGACATATATTCCGTCTTTTTTAATAGCTTTGACAAATTTGATTTTGTAAGCATTTTCCCCCATTTTTTTACTTTTTGGGGGTCAAAACAAATATTTTAATCCGAGATAGCTATGTTGTAGCCCTTGTTATTTTATATCTTTTTCCGTTTTTGGATTGCATTTTGCTCAAAATAAGGCATTTATACGGTCTGTTAAATTTTAGCTGATTTTGGTTAAAACTCATGTGCAGTGACGTCATTAAATTAGATATAACTCGAAATTTGTTCGACGAAATTGCTTTATTTTTTTCACACAAAAAACGTAAACGTGATTTCGAAAAAGGTACACGAAGTTTCACGTTGCTAGCGCTAATGATTTTTGAGCTATTACGAAAATTGATCAGGGGGGGGGGGGGGGGGGGATAAACGCCCCCCCCGTCAATGGCGGGATAATGTTCAATTCGGCTGGAGTTGGGGGCAACCATCGGTTTCGATTTTTCAAAACGGTTGGGGGGGGGGGGGCCGAACACACTGGCGGATCCTGCCTCTCCCCGTGTGGGGGGGGGGATCTTTTTGTGGCTAAAAGGTACCGCCATTGTTTTCCTCTGCGGATTTTGGTCGGTCACCTTATTTTCGTATTCGAGCTTAAGACATTTACTTTTCAAATTCACCAAAAAAAAGTGGATTTTTTTCCGAAAAAAAAAATCAGTTAGTTTTATTTTTGGGGGTCAAAAACACAAACTTCCGCGAATCCGAGATAGCCATTCTAAAGAGAATGTTATTTCCTTTCTTTTAACTTTTGTATTTGCTTCCTTTAAAACTCTATTTTCTACGATTGTTCAAGCATTTATCATTTTCCACCAAAAATGGCATGACATGACGTTATCGTCCTTATCTCCCAAAATACTGCATCAATTGCATTGGAATTGGGTGAGAAGACGTAAAATTGATGCAACATAAGGTACTGAAAGTTTAACGTTGATATCTATCATAGTTTTCAAGTTATTGAGGAAATCCGAGAGGGGGCTGATTCTGACCCCCCCCCCCCCCCCCCCCCCGTACAGCGGGGCGCGGGTTAAGTGTCACCGGGGCTGCTTGAGTTGCATCAGGTGCGCTGTTTTGTCCATCATTGAAAACAAGGGATACATAAAAACTTCAAATTCAATCGCTCGAGAAAAACAAACTTCCGTTTTTATTAAGTTTTCTCCTAAGATCATTGTTTTTCACTTTCGTGCAGGGAACGCGAGGGCGGCATACTTGTATTGAATGCCCCTCCCATATTCCTGGAGGGGGGGGGGGGCATTTGCCCTTGATGCCCCCCCCCACACTGGATCCGCCAGTGCCAGCAATTACCGCATAGGAGAGCCTCTGCCAGACACTTAATGGAATTCATTTTCGCATTTTTCAAATTTGTATAAGCAATTGCGAAAGTTGTGTCATCCCGCGAAGCGGCGCGAAATTTACTGGTTTTTGACTGTGGATAGCTGGATTTTGACTGCGGTAAAGACAATTTTTACGATTTTACGATAGATTCAGAACCCGCCGGGGGGGGGGCATGCCCCCCCCCCCCGATTCATGTGGGGGGGGGGGGGCATTTGCCCCTGATGCCCCCCTCCCCCTGGATCCGCCAGCGGCTGAACGAACACATTTTAACGA
Source organism: Chirona hameri (assembly GCA_036785665.1). Taxonomy (NCBI): domain Eukaryota; kingdom Metazoa; phylum Arthropoda; class Thecostraca; order Balanomorpha; family Balanidae; genus Chirona; species Chirona hameri. The sequence continues at coordinate 5,326 of JAXIVJ010000307.1, read as the reverse complement.
AATTCTAGGCAACTTGTACAAAGGACAGTATTTGTAATCAAATAATAATGCAAAAACAGACGAAATCTCATGAGTTTTGGAATTCTGTCGGACGGGCCCCTCAAACCAACGTTTTGGGCCGGTCTGCATCCGCCAGAAATCCCGAGTCCTTACTTGGCACCCCTACTTAGTAAAACGGCAATGTTAACCTGCCATTGACTGGGGGGATATCTCCCCCTGACGAATTTTCCGCAATAGCTCAAAAACCAATAGCGATATCAACGTGAAACTTTGGGTACCTTCTCCTACACCAATTTTACGTCTGCTGTGCATAAATAAAGCAATTTTGTCGAGAAAACACAAAATGAGATATAGGCGGATTTAGTGACGCCACTACTACACGCGAGTTTGGCGAAGAAAAAAGTCAGCTAAACTTTATGAGATCATACACATACAAAGTTTATATTTTGAGCAATAAAAAACGTCAGAAAATAGCAAATGGCAAGGGCTACAAAAATAGATTCTCAGATTTTGTGAAAACTTTGGTTTTTGACCCCTAAAAAACAATGTTAAAATCAATTTTAAAAAAACTGTTTCTTCGGGGAAAATGCCTCAAAATCAAACATTACAAATATGTTTTAAAAATTCACCGGATTTCGCATCTTTATACATCAAGAGGTGATTAAAAACAACTTTCTTGAGTAGAAGTTGCGTAGATTTCTTTTGAAATAGGAAACGAGTCAATTTGTTGCCCATTTCAGGTGGTTTGGGAGGCTTGGCCGCTTTGCCCCCTCTTGGATCCGCCAGCGGCCAAAAACATTGGGGGGGGGGGGGCGAGCGGGTACCATTGGGGGACCGAGGATACCATTGGGGGGGGGGCGAGGGCCACCACCCAAAAGTATATAAATCGACACCTATGGGGAGGCAACTTGTCCCTCCTGCCCCCTCCCCCGCCTTCGCCACTACTATATACCACACCAATTACAACCAAAACCACTAACACAAATCTTAAAAACAATGGGATCACGAATCATGATGACAAAAGCGGATCCAGGGATTCATTTGACTAAGTTCTGCCTCAACTCATTTTTATTGTATTATTTATAATTTGTCAATTGCCTCTCCCGTACACTGCTGACGCCCTGACGCCGCATGGTTAATGTAACCCACTACGCCCGGGGGCAGGGGGCATTTTTCCCTCCAATTTTAGCTAAATGGGCCTTTGTCCCCTCCCCCCTCCCGAGATGCCAGATGGGCAGCTCTCTGAGGCATATCAGGCATCTGAGCCGATGATGGTCCTTTTCTGGTCTAAAGATAGGTCCTTTCAAGACCTCTCATTGTCCTGTTCCAGACCTGAGATGGTAAGCTCTATCCAATACCTCAAACGCCCCACAGTTTAACTACTATGCCCTATAATTTTTTACCCTTTACAGGGCCCAATTGACTATTCCCAAACTCAAGACAGGGGGGGGGGCTTTCTACGACTTTGATGGGACTATGACTACGATTCGCCGGCTCCGCACCGCTGAGCCGGAGAGTCTGGCCGAGATATTCGTGACCCACTGTGTCAGGCCTGCCCACTCGCGACACACTAGGCAGGACCGGCTCCTATTCCTACCGCGGGTTAGGACGGAGACTGGCAAGAGGCGCTTCGCCTACCGCGCTGCTCATGTATGAACGAGCTGCCTACGCGAGTTCAACGATATGTCGTGTCAGACAATTTAAAAGACAGCTGAAGCGCTGACTCCTGCCAGCCAAATGTCAGATTCTGTTTCGATTTCGGTGTGAACGTATGTGTACATATGTGCGCATGTTTTACTATGGTGTCATGTCTTATCCCATGTTTGTCCCTTTATTGACTCAGAACTGTAAACACCACATTCGTGTGGATTGTTCGTGATTATACAATACAATACAATACAATGAACCCTTTCCAGATCTGAGATGGGCCCTTTCTGGTCTGCATGTGAGCCATCATTGATCATGCCATGTCTGAGTTCAAGGGTAAGATGAACCTTAACCCAGCCATGGGGCCTTTCTGGGCCGAATTTACCGAAACGGTCCTTCTCCAGCTCAAAGATTGGCCTTTCCCCAGTCCCTCTCCAGACCCTTTTTTTCTTCTTTCAGGGCCAAATTATACGGGCCTTCTCTGGTCCTGAGATGGGGCCCTTACCTGGCCTAAGAGCAGACATGGGTCTTTTCCCGGAACTGAGATGCTTACTTTCAAAGCCTAAAATGGACCCTCTCCAGACCTGAGACGGACCCCTTTCTGAGTTTTTGATTGGACCCTTTCAAAACCTGAGATGGGCCTATTCTGAGCTTAAGACGGTCCCATTCACAGCCTAAGATGGGCCCTTTCCAGACCTGAAATGTGCTCTTTCTGAGCCTAAGATGGGCCCCTCTCCGGATCTGAGATGGGCCCCTCTCCGGATCTGAGATGGGCCCTTCTCGGGCCTAAAAAGCAGAGATGGGCCTTTTCCGGGACTTGAGATGCAGGCTGCTCACTTTCAAAGCCTAAAATGGGCCCCTTTTCAAACTGAGGACGGGCCCTTTCTGAATTCACGATGGACCCTTTCAAAACCTGAGACTGGCCCATTCTGAGCCTATGATGGGCCCTTTCCAGACCTGAGATGGGCCCTTTCTGAGCCTAAGATGGGCCCCTCTCCGGATCTGAGATGGGCCCTTCCTGGGCCTAAGAGCAGAGATGGGCCTTTTCCGGACCTGAGATGCAGGCTGCTCAATTTCAAAGCTAAAATGGGACCTTTTCGGACCTGAGACGGGCCCTTTCTGAATTCACGATGGGCCCTTTCAAAACCTGAGACCGGCCCATTACTGAGCCCTATGATG